>JABUQX010037625.1:17500-25000 GCA_015478945.1 Trachelipus rathkii | reverse complement strand
GCAGGTTTACCAAAGTTTATTTTTTGGAACAAGAAAATTACCGATGTAGGATCATTTTAAGTTTAGTACAAACACGCTTAGCACGTCTGATATTCTTTCGAGGGTTTATCAAAGATTAACGAAGTGATAGGTACAACTAATAGTTTTCCATTTTACGATGTTCATTGTCCCATCATTAATGTCGATAAACAATGTAACGAACCATAAATTTAGAGGAGAGGAAGTGCTCAATATCGTCTCTCTCATCCATTTTTATTCCTTGATTGTCATTGTCTGAGGATATCAATACTCTCTTCGGAGTTATTACGAGAGCGATGACAGAAACAAGTGTTGCTGATTATGCCAAATATATCTTTAAATGACTGAGTAACAAGAATACAAATTGGTTAGAAGAGATTGTCAAGCTATAAAGTGGGAGGACTTATTATTACAGGCGCCGTACTGGCATAGAGATTCATTAAGTTCTTGCAAACCTTAACATTAATATTCAGAGTAACGCTTGTATACTAAAAGTAGCGACTTAATTCTGCCTGTATATTTATTAAGTTTCTTATTGAGCCATGGGTCGAAGTCTATTAAGTGTGCCCGCAATTGACCTATGATTTTGAGAGAACTTTCGCGACTCTTGTTAGATGTCCACATTTCTGAATGTTGATGCACTGACGGAGTTTGTGTTGTTCACTCAAGAAAGAAACAGGAAATTTATCTTTTATTGGCTCCACTATCTCTCATGAACAAGTGAACAACATCTGGGATAGATTTTCAATTTGCAAGCATTCCATTAATACTACCCTAGATATCGACAACCTGTACTGACGTTAAGTGACAAGTTCAAAAGACACGACACAAATATTGGCTTCTGAAATAAATTGTCAACGGCATGAACTACTCGAGAAAGCCAAAGAACTGTATGATTGAGTATACTTACCATTCAGTTGTGATGAATGATTTTTTGATAGCAGGCTATTAATTCCGAACTTAGGTTTAACTCGACTCATTACTTTTTTTCAAAATATCATCTCTGTAGTATGTCCTTGGAGTAGTTGTGTTGAAAGAGACGATACTTTCGCAGCAGAACAAAACCAAGAATTTTAACGTGACGAAATAGAAGATCATTCATTACTATACAATTATCTGTCAAATTTACTACATCTATGCTTTATGATTTTCGTTTCATTGTCCATATTTGTATTTTTATATTAGTTTCAGAGTAATCTGATTTCGTTCTTAAAGCTGGAATTGGGGTTCCTTTACTCTTTTCATTCATTTTCCTTTCGTACAATTTCCTTTTCATTGCAAAGTGTGACGGTTTGCTTTGTCCTGGGAAACAATATCGACCAGTAATCCCAAGACACACTGGACAAGTTACTATTGCGGGAATTGTCTTCAACAGTTGATTTCGAGCGAATATACTCACAAGTATGAGCCTATCAATATTTAATATTGCTAGATTTCGACTGCAACTCAAATTACTGGCACTACCTTGAGACAGCACTAGTCAGCTCATTCTAATCAATCCTCACAAAAGTTGTTAAATTTTCAAACAAGTTCCATCAGAACATTTTCTAATCGCATTTCCGTGTTTTCGCTGTGAATAGCTTAACATTTATTTTTAATATTTGTGATGCAACAAGTCAATGACGAATATTAATATAGTATATATATATATATATATATATATATATATATTATAAATATATATATATATATATATATATAAATATATACTATATAATATATATATTATATATATTATATATATATATATATATATAATATTATATATAAATTTATAATTCAATTATCTTCCTTCTTCTTCCCCAAGACTGGGGTAGTTAAGGTGGCGTGACATGCATCGCGTAAAAGAAAAGTAGTTAGATAGATATGACACAAGTCTTGAAAGAAAAGCCCAGCCTACTGCCCCTCATATACCTATTAGTGAGAACTCGTTCGCAGTCCAGAAAATTCCAACCCTAGAGCTTCACGGAACCGCGACGGACCTTCACTATGATATCGTCAAGTTATAGGGGTTCATCGCCCTAGGCCCAGATGGGGTACACAACCATACCCTCACAAAGAAACCTCTCCATTACTCCTATTATGCACCTTTATTCTCGCCTCTATCAAACTCACATTCGACAAACTCACATTCCTCTCCTGACTCAATCCACTTTTCTTCGGTCTCCCAGCCGTCGATTCCCAGCACACTCACCACAATAACATCCGCTTACCAACCGACTGCTCATTCATCCTTTCCATTGACACAAACCATCTAATGTACTTCATTTATAAAAAAAACTCTTTCATTTACCCTTTCTTCACACCACATATCTCTCTAATTCATCCTCTATTTTATCAATTTTTTCACACCTAACACACCCTAAGATCCATCTGAGCACGTTGAACTTTAGATCTATACCTCTGATTCCAGACCAAGTTTCTTTACTATACATTAACACAGGTAACAACATACCCTCTGTCAAGACCCTAACGCACTCAAGACTTAGTCCTCTTACGTCACCAACGTTTAATCATGCACACAGCACAATCCTTGCCATTCACAACTTTGCCTACTACACTCTGCATCATCGTTCCCTTTTCATCCAACATATATCCTATTAAAGCTTCAGACAACTTGTCCAGTGCCAACCATCCAATAACGTTCGACACGAGGACTGTCCTCACTTACAACCATACCTTATCTCTCATCTACGTTACATGTAAGAGGACTAAAAAACCCCTGCCAAATCTCTCTCCATCCTTCTTAAAACTCTCTTCAGATTTCACCACAACAAATCATCGCATTATTAATTAGGTAGGGCACCTCCACTCCCCTCCATTCTCCATCCAATTCTTACCACCATTTCTGACACCCCATCTCTAAATTCTTCTCATAACCCCATCCATATACAAATTCAATAACCAAGGGGAGGGACCATAACCATCCTGCCTCACTCGCTATTAATATTAAACCAATCACTTATTCCACCATTTATTCTAACACATGCTTCACTATCCACATCGACATACAAACTTTTGATTTCATTCAGAAGCCTACCAACACACTATACATTTCACTAAACCTACCATAGGCGTCCCTAATTAATCCATTCGTACGCTGTCTGCAAATCCATAAAACTAAATACATTTATTTCTTTCTCCTCTTTTGCAGTCATTTGCTTTTCCAATTTAAATTTGGTCCACACGCCCTCTACCCACTCCTTAAACGCACCCACCTTGTTCTTCACCAATCAGTTACTTCAGTCACTGGACGCACTCTTTCGACTAAAATACGAATTATCTTCCCTACAACACTCAAATAACTAATTCCCTATCACTTCTACAGTTCCCCTTATCTTCCTTACCTTATATAAGGAACTATTTACTTGCTCTCCTCCAATCCTTGGAACTATACCCTCCATAAATTGCCTTATTATACAACTTTTCAAATCCAATCAATCATTTTCTCGCTTCGTTCTGATCATTTCACCAGGTAATTCATCTATACCTGGCAATTTACCATTCTTCAACTTTCTCACTCTACCCATTACTCCTCCTTACTAATGCTCATCCCCAAAATACCTCTTCCTTCTTGCACCATCAACCACCACATCACTATCACATCTCTCATTACTGTTAATATCATAACAGATCTCGTAAACTGTTCTTTCAACACTCCCTCACATCCCATTTCATCCAGTTACCAAGAACACCATCCCTATCTATTTCTATGCAGGTTCCCTTAATTCTCATTCTTTAACCTTTCGTGCTTGATTCCGAAGAGTTCCTATTCCTCTCTAAGTCCACATGCATCCTCCTTTCCACTGTTTTCATTTCCTCTTGTTTACTCTTTACGTATGCCCTTTTATATCCTTTTTTTCCTCCTTTATACTTCCCAACATCTTTCTTTGAAAACTCATCACATAATATATATATATTATTAATATAATATATATACTCATATATATTATTATATATATATATATTATATAATATATATCTATATAGGAGGCCAATCATGCAGCATTCTCAACGATCTGGAGCAACTAAATCAAAGAACCCACACACATTCCAAATCGTCCCAACCCACTTGACCTATGATTCACCACTAGTCCTTCTCTCTCTATAAATACACCATTCGCTCCTATTGGTAAATCTGACACAACCTTATATCTCTTAATTAATACTTTCTCTCCAAACAGCTCCCATCCTGCCCTGATGCAGTTTTTTTCTGCTCTTCATGATCGGGCTTATTGGGGGGCCTTGCGTCGCTTCTTCGCTAACTATAATTGGAATGACTGGTTTAACTCTGATGACGCTTGGGCTTCTGCCACTAAAGTGAGAGCTGTAATCGTTGAAGGGATGAGCAGGTTCATTCTTCTCGACTCAAATCTTTCTCTCGCACATCAAATCCATGGGTTTCGATCGCTGCTTGTCTCTTCCTCAGGTAGAGACAGCGTGCGTCTATCGAGAGTGGAAAAATTCTCGTTCTCCAAATCCTCTTGCAACTTTAATTCAGCTAGGAAATCGTGTGCAGGGATACTTCTTCATTGAGCAAAGAGGGCTTTTCATCAACGAAAGTGCGCTAACCTCCTTAGTTCTACCTGACAAATCTTTCTGGCATCTGCCAAAAACATCTCGTAACAAGCTTCTGTAAAATCTGCCCTATTTCTCCTCTTTTCGATCTGATTTGCTCTGTGCATAACTTCTCACAATGAAAAGTCCAATCTCTTCTGCTCTATTTTACTTCTAACTAACCATGGACAGATTCTTGGATTTCCTCCTCCTCTCCTCTCAGCGTGTTTATAGTCTTGCCTGTGATACATTTGATCGGTAATGAGGCTCCTGAGGATCTATGAACGATTCAGGAGGCGGGTGGCTCGGATGGCATTCCCTCACCCGAGTTTTGAGGGGATGTGCTTACGTGCTGACTCCGCCCCTCGTGCAACCTAATATTCTCTATCTCTCGAATACTAACACTTTCCTCAGGGTTGGTTTAAGCACGCCACATGTCCAACCTATTCCAAAAAAGGAAGCTGCTCTGATGCCTTCTAACTATCCCCTATAGTTCTCACTTGTATTCTATCTAATATTTTAACCCTTTCAACTCTCATTTCTTAGACCATCTGGAATCCCATTCTCTTTCTTTCCGATCGCAGTACGGCTTTTTTCGGCGTTCAAGGGTCTACTAGCGATATATACTTTCTATTTACCAATTTAATGGTTTTCCCTCTTAGATACTACGGGGGCAGTTGCGTGTGATGGCGCTTGAACATATCCAAAGATATGCACGGGGTTGGCATTGGTCGATGTTCAATCTCCGATCCTTGTTGGTTTCCTCCTTGTCCTTCTGATCTACTTATGTCTGGCTTTCTTTCAAGTCGCTCAATATCGGTGGTGGTTGAGGAGCGACTTCTTCTTCTTTTTCTAGTCAATAGTGCGTGTTCTCAAGGGTTCGGGTCTTATTCCTTACTTTATTCCTACTTATTACTAATGATCTTTCTCACCTGCACATACTAACTCTATCACTCATATGCCGCTGACTCGACCCTTCATTCGTCAACTCATTTCAATTCTGCTCCCTCTTTTATTTCTAGAATTGCCTTTTTTCTTAATCTTTCCGATTCTATTCTCACTAATCTGGATAGAATTTCCAGTGGATAGAAATAACTATGTGAAATTCAATTCTTTAAACCCCAACGTTCTAAAAATCATCCCTTTCATAAAACCCTTCTACTTTCCTCTATTTCCTATCTAACTCTCTCATGTGGACATATAAACATCCTTGGCCTTTAACATAAACAAAAAAAGTCTTGGAAACCTCAACATCACAACGGTTGCTGGGCGGCCTCAAAGAAATGGGAGTTGACTGTTTTAGACTGCGCAGATTTGATTTCTTTCTCAGTTACTCAGCTATACAGGGTTCTATCGCTCTTGTATGGAGTACTGGTCTCATATCTGGGGGGGGGGCTCTGGGTTCACCCGGCTTTTTGGACAGGGTCGAAATTCAAAGCCAAAAGCTTTATTAAACTTCCGTAGTACTTCCAGTTCACTTACCCTTATCTTTATCGGAGCGATGTTGGTACTTTATCTCTATCTGTATTTCTATAGGTCCCCTGCGAGCAGGTGTTCGAGCGGAACTTACCACTCCGCTTTACCACCACCTTTACGACGCCCTCGTTAGCCACAAGGGGTGCTGTTATCTGCGCAGACCGTTTTCGTAGATATGTAAATTTCCAGGGCTAGTTCCTGGCCGTGCTTTCCTATTTTTCTGCCACCTCTGTTTTGTGGAAACTCCTTCCATCTTCTGTGTTTCCTGCTAATTTAATCTCTCTCACATTTAAAGCCTGCTACTGTTCCTCTTGCGTCATTTGCGTAGTGGAGTAGAAATTTTGGCGTGCAACACCCCCTTCCTGAATAGGGCTCTGCCCGTAAGAATGGATGGTGACCGCTGTAAATAATATATAATATATTATATATATATATATTATAATATATTATATAATATATATTATATATTATATTAATTATATAATATATATATATAATATATATATATATATTATATATATATATACTATATATATATATAATATATATACTTAGTGATGGAGCGAAGCTGAATTTTTGCATAAACCGCGGTTTGCGGTTTTTTTGTGTTCCTAAAATATTATCGCACATCCTCGTTACAGAATTTTGGCGAAGTTTCTTGAATTTTTCAACAACCGCGGTTGCGGTTGTGCAATAAAACAAAATTTAACCATTGCTTAATAATAATAATAATGGAAAGATGGAGCATACGCAGCTTCTTGAGTAATTGAAAAAACCTTGTTCTCAATCGCCCAAGAATCGAGAAACAGATCAGATGCTATTGATCCAATGGGATGCCCTCTAGCGTGAGCTAATTGTTGCTGAAAAGGATGTCTATCAAAAATGAGCGAGAGTTAATGTAGGGATTGAAATCGTCGGCCATAGAGTGCCGATAT
The DNA here is from genome assembly GCA_015478945.1 of Trachelipus rathkii. Lineage (NCBI taxonomy): Eukaryota > Metazoa > Arthropoda > Malacostraca > Isopoda > Trachelipodidae > Trachelipus > Trachelipus rathkii. The sequence continues at coordinate 18,014 of JABUQX010037625.1, read as the reverse complement.
GTGATTGAAGCAATAGAGAGAGGTCCTTTTATGAAAAGATGAAGGATGGGAATAAACAGAACCGCATGAGTACACCATATGTTATAGATTTAAAGATGAACGGTGGGCAATTCACCAAAAGAGAAAGAAGAAAAAGAGGACCAAGAAACAGAAGACTAGAAAGAGATCGCAGAAGAGCGCTTCTTACGAAAGCCGCATTAGAGAGCAGAAAAGATTAGAAGAATTGAGATGTTTCAAATCTTCCGCTAGGATAGATTCTATAACTATAGGAAGTACAAAAGGTTAAGAGAGATTTGGCGATAGTTGGAGGGTTAAGATTGGTTCTTTTCGTACAGGAACACCTTTCCAGTAAGAAAATATAGAAATTTATAAAGAGAGAGAACCAATATATTAACAATCAGAGTACGATCTCAGAAGCACAAGGTATCGAAAATTATAGGGATACCATCAGAACCGTTACGCTGTTTTACGTGTTAAGCTCTTGAAAAAGCAAGAAATAACACCTTTTGAAGAA
>JABUQX010037625.1:5000-7500 GCA_015478945.1 Trachelipus rathkii | reverse complement strand
CAAAATTTTTTCGGGCGAAACCTTTTCTTTCTACGGTAACAATTTTGAAGAGACCCTAATTTTTTGAGAACCCTAACTTTTTGAAGAACCTATATTTTTTGAGAACCCTAATTTTTTGAGAACCCTAATTTTTTGGCACCTAATTTTTTTGGCAACCCTAAATTTTTTGAGGCAACCATAATTTTTTCGGCAACCCTAATTTTTTGGCAAACCCCTTCGAAGAAGGGTTGCGCCAAAACGTTGCGTTAGCAATCGTACGTATTGCCCCCCTATTTTGCGCCCCCCCTAATTTTTTCGGCCATGGGTCAATTTTTGGCCCACGGTAATTTTTGGCCACCCTTTTTGATCTTCCGTGGGTCATTTTTGGCCCACGGTAATTTTTGGTTACCCTTTGGTCTTCCATGGGTTTCCAATTTTTTTGGCCCACGGTAATTTTTTTGCTACCCTTTGGTCTTTCCATTGGGTAATTTTTTTGGCCCACGGTAATTTTTTTTGGTCTACAAGGGTTCCAAATTTTTGAAACCCCACAAAGTAAATTTTTATATTGTCCCCTTCCTTTTAAGGGGCTTAAGCCCCCCTTTTTTTTGGATGTCCCTTTAAACCTTGTTTGACCCATGAATAATTTACGCCTTGACCTTGCCCCTATTACCATGGGGTCAATTTTTTTGGCCCACGCCAATTTTTTTGCCCACTCGTGGCCCACCCGTCACATATTTTTTCGTTCCCTAACTTTTTGTACGCAAATGTTTATGGACCTACCCTAACTTGAAACACTTACACACGTTGCGCGGTGCAACACACAACACACAACAACACACACAACACACAACAACACACACAACACACAACATCACACACACTTACACTTATACACAACAATTCCACTTTATGACATTTTATACACAACATTTCACTAAATTGAACCACTTACAAATTTTTTACCCAAGACCACTTATACATTTACACTTATAACACACGTACAAACACACTGCAACCCTTTGGTTCGTCCATGGGGTTCAATTTTTTGACCCACGGTAAAAAATTTTTTTTTATCCTCCTTTAGGGGGACTTTAAGCCTTTTTTTTGAATGTCTTAATCCCTTTGGGTTTTTTGAACCCATGGATATTTCCGGACCTTTGGACCCTTGCCCATATTACCATGGGTCGCCAATTTTGCCGCCACGCTAACTTGAAATGGCTTTTTAATGGTTCCCCAATCACCGTATAGAAAAGTATCCTAGTGATTGTTCTATTTAGTGTTTTTCTAATTGAGTATTAGATGAAAAGTGCCAGGTGAGTGCCCAGGTTGAAGTGCCAAGTGAGGTGCCAATTGAGGTTTGCAAATGAGTGGCCCAATGAGGTTTTGCCAGAAAGTGGGAAGTGGCCCAACAATAATGGCCAAGTGAGTGGGCCACAAATAAGTTTTGCCCAACTGAAGTTTGCCCACTTTTTTTCAACCCTTTTCCCCTAGCCTCCCCTTCCCTGAGCCCTAGAATAGCCCCTAATATGGGGTATCCTACCCCTAGGTTTATAAGGGTATGAGGGAATCGATTGGTGTATATTACAAATTGCTAGGATGCTTTGCGTAATTTTAGAAGTAAAATTTTTTTTTTAAAAATACTCTAGAACAAAACACTTACACTCGCCATAGACACTTACACTAGCCCATATACACTACTCACCAGTCGCAAGGTACACTTAGCACTTTACACTCACACCCTCGAAGCTCAATTTTGTTGCCGCATCTTTGATGGCTCATCTTTGATGAAGCCATCTTTGATACCACCTATATTGATGATTCATTCTTTGATGAACTCATCTTTTTGTCCCTAAACCCTCTAAGAAATCCATAAGCGCTGCCCACCATGCGGGCGCAGCAAAAGCCCCTCCCGCGGCAAAAGGGAAATGGAGGCCCCCGCCAGGTGCCGCAACCACCCAGAGAGAGGAGAGAGAGAGAGAGAAGAACAGAAGACACGAAATATAGGAATATAAAATATAATATAATAACTTATAAGTCATTCATTTTATTTTCATGCTTAAGCATATTTTTTTAAAACAACATTTTCGCGAACCCTAAAACTGTAACTCATTACAGACCTATTATTTAACACATATATTTATTAACATTATTTTTACTTAATACTTTTTACTTAATACTTTTTATTTATAAATTTTTAAAAAAATGTATGTAAAGAAGAAAAAACCAGAGTGAACTTGATATATAACATTTATATTTAACTAACAACTGTAACGAAATTTTATTAAAAAACATTTAACATTACATACCTTAAAGCAGTAAAATCAGTAAATCAATAAGTGTAACCTACACCAAGAGGGGATTAGTATGCTTTTGTTTTACTGCTTTACTGCTTTAACTGCTTTAACTCAAGTTTTACTGTTTTAACTTATATGTTTTACTGCTTTAACTCACATATTTATTAACATTACATACCTTAAAACAGTAAATCAGTAAATCAATAGAGGTGTTACCTAACACCTAG
>JABUQX010037624.1:15000-51575 GCA_015478945.1 Trachelipus rathkii | reverse complement strand
AAAATTCCCAACTATAGAGGCTAAGTTGCAAAATTGATATTATTAAACAAGTAAGTTCTTGGGATTCCAAGGCCAAATTTAATCACACTACTGTTTGGAAATTAAAATAATCATATTGTCAAATTAAAAATCATGCACACTCATTCATAGCCAGCCCGTTTAACCTGTCGTCTTTTCATAGTACGTTGTAGCAAGTCTTTGCAGTCTTTACGCAGAGTACTTGAAAGAGCGCTATCTACTGTACTGGTGGTGCAGGTGGGCGAGTAGTATCATCAAAGCACCTTTTTTCGATCGAGGGAAAGAAGGTTCAGATTGCGCTCCTTTAAGGACTTGTGAGACCAGGGACCCGATTTTTTAGTGCTTCACTAGTTTCAGTTTCTTGTCTTTCCAAATTTTGTACCAAGTTCTAGCTCTTCTTTTATGCCTTCTAAGTGGTAAAAAAAAACTATAAAATGAAGCTGTCATTTTCTTTAACTCATCGATTGTTATGCGAGCATGTCGAAAGGATGTAGATATGTCAATGCATTAGCAGGTGTATTTTCAATAGAACTAGAAACTTGTAATTTCTCAAAGAAGAGGTTATAGATCCAGATACTGCGGTATTATTAAGGATCTTTTCCAGAACTCCGTGGGATTGTGTGTTGCTTAATGGTTCTTGCGGTCTGCTGCCACCCCTACCAACAATCCTGTAGTATATTCGATCAATTCCCAGTTGCTCGCGGTGCATTTGATTAGCTTCTTTTAACACTTCATTTGTGTTTTCTTTTTCCTTTTCATCTTTCTCGATGGCTCCTAACCATTTCCAAAAATGTGTGATGTTCTGAGAAGTTTTGACGATAATCGAAGGGTCTTGGATTGAAGAGCATTTACAACTGGCCCTAACATCGCAGAGTACTTCGCGATCAATATTATAGCTATGATGAACAGGTGTAAATATCAAAGTGATGTTGTACTGTTGTTGAAACTATTTGAGGATATTTTGCCTTACCAGTGGAAAGGTTTCTCAATGTTTGGTACATGTTTTTAAAAGTAGTTTATTTTACACAATCAATGCAAACATTATTATACACTATATATAATTTGCATATGTAAAATTTTTTCATGAAATTTTCAGGGAAATGTTTTCATTATATTATATATATATACAAATAAATATATAATTATATAATATAATATATATAATATATATATATGTATAAATATATGCCAAAAATAAACGAGGGGTCTACTTACTGGACAATCTGTGGTAGTTCCTAGGTATACGCGAATTAACGATACTACCATTTTTAACTAAACGTTAAAAGAGTATAGAAAATTACACAGAACTGACCTTCCTTTGATATTTGGTTTGTTCCCTTTACCCTGGTAAATGAATGATTAGGAGTTCTAGGAAAAAAATGACTTGTTGGCAGCTGCAACAATTCTCGATCCAATATTTAAAAAACTGCATTTTCAATCTTTCTTGATTGCATCTAAAATTATCCCCCCCAAAAAAAATAAGTAAAGAAGTCCTTAAGAATTTAAAGGATTTGGGGAAATCAGTCTCCTCCGCAAATGGAAGAAACTGATTTGAAAGAGGTGACACCAAATGTTGACCTTTGGGATGTTCATGAAGAAGCTGCTAAAAATACCCCAAATGATCAATTACTTATGCAAGGCAGTATGCCAAATGAAATAAAATAATATTTAAATCAGCCTTTCCTACCAAGAAAATTTGATCCATTAAAGTTTTGGATCGACAGTAAAAATGCATTCCCTGCTATGTTATGGTAGCGATGAAATATTTTACTGTATGTCAATTAACTGACAATAATATTCTATATACGTTATATTATAATATTCTTCAAAAAGCTTCTTCGTTTCTCAAATCAGTTAGTATTTTTAGGATTGTTAGAGGATAAACTTTGGGGTTTATAATATATATATATTATATATATATATTATATATATATATATATATATACTATATTTATATATATATATATTATTATATTATATATATAATATTATATAATATTTATATATATAATATATATATATATATATATATAATATTATATCTATAATTATATATATATATATATATATATATATATAAATATATATATTTATATATATAATAAATATATAAATATTATATATATATTATTATATATATATATATATATATATATTATATATATATATATTATATATATTTATACTTATATATATTATATACATATATATAATATATATTAATATATATATATATATATATATATATATATATATATATATTATATTAAATATATATATATATATATATATATATATATATATATATATATATATAGGGCTTATATTATATATATATATATATATAATATATATATTATTATATATATAATATTATATATATATATTATATATATAATATATATATAATTTTAATACTGGCCATGACACCCAGGAAAGAATTTAGCAATTTGTTAATGAAAACCAAATCGAATACGAAATCCTTATATACCCGTTTTATAAACTCTAACAACTTCAATTTTATTAAAAACAAAATCAGTAATAAATTAATATTAAAAATAATATGAAGCCTAATCATTTAATAACTCCACACAGATTACATCCCACTAATAACAGCAAAATAAAACTTGTCTGCCGAGGCAAATTTATAGGTAGCTAGAAGACTGACTCATCAAGCGAGTCTGGCAGCTCTGATTGCTAGACATGAGTCAATGATTTTTTATGAAATAATAAATTAAATAAGTCGGTATAAGAGATGATCAAGGTAGCATAATTTAATAATTTAGTTAATTATTATTATTAGATTATTATTATTTCTTGCTAATGTAATTTAAATTGGGATTTTAAAAAAAATGACTGCTACTAGAGTCAGAAGGCAAATACAGAGTTTGCCTAGAACTAAAGAAAACGGAATTATTTTTTTAACTCGGAAATGTAATAGTTCCCGCTGATCGTTATTATTAAAATGGAAATCAAGTTTTGAAAATTTGAGAGGCCACCTCAACAGGTCAGCCTTCGAGCGAAATTATAAAATATATATTATCATATATTATATATATATTATAGTATATATATATATATATATATATATATATATATAATAATATATTATATCTATATATATAATTATATTTATATATATATATATTATATATATACTATATAATATATATATATATTAGTATTATAATTATATATTATATAATAATATATAATACTACAGTATATTATTATATTTATATATCTATAATATATATACTTAACTAATAGTATTATATATATATGATTTGGGTTTTCGACGCGGTCTAAGACATATGAAGGATCTTCTTCAGCATGGTTATAGGGCGACAGGGCTAGCAACCCGGTCCTTTCCTTTTGCTTGAATCACTCTTGGTCCAGCGTTGGGATCTTATGCGCCTAGAAACAAAGATCCTCTGGAGAGCTCAAGGAGAAACCAGTTTTGAGGCTAATGGGGAGAAGAGTAGTAGTTGCTACTCGAAAGGTGGCGAAACCTACCTGAGAGTGCTTAACTTGAGGTTACTGGTCGCTCCAAACCATTTCGCGAAAAATGGCTATATCTGGAAGATAGCTCTGATACTGGAAGTTAAAGTTTCGAGGGCAGAGAAGAAAACGTGTGGACCTTACTGACAGGGCGGAAAGCGGCTTCCTGGCGAGTTTGTTATAGATTTGATAGATGATAAATAGAGTATATATATAAATATAGGCTATTAAAAATATATATACCTATATATTATATATTAGTTATCTAATATATATAGTAGTATTAATATAATTATGAGATATAGGTGATACTTCGATAGTATTAGTCTACTACAGTATTAATCAGTGTGCTGACTTTTTATATTTTTTTGGTTCTAAAGGCAAGTGGCGTTGCCTGCTCTGCCTACCCCCAAAAGCCGAAATTGATACTATATATATATATATATATATATATATAGTATATATATATAATTATATATATATATATATATTTATATATATATATATATATAATATATTTAATATATATATATATTATATTATATATTATATATAATATAATATATATATATATTATTTAACATAATACTACTTATTTATATAAATATTATATATAATATTTATGGTGTCGATAAAAATATGTGATGCTATATAATATATATATATATATATATGAAGATTTCTACTTTAATCGAAGCTTTATTCCCTCTGTAAAATTACCTCCACTGCTAATTTAGGGCCATTATTACTCTCTCGTATTATATTATATAAGGTATTATATATATAAGGAATATTAATAATATAACGTCGAAACAGTATTATATATACGCTATACTATACTTATATATTCCAGCTATATATAGAAAAATCTATATATTTTCATTATCTATAGTCTATTATATATATATAATATATTCATATTATATGATTTATAATATAATAACCTATAGTATTATAGTATAATATGATACCAAGCTAAGCCAGCTATAGCAAACTATAAGCAATAGTCTATATATATTATATAAGCTATATAAATATATATTATATATATAAAGTGATTATCATATTATATATAATATATATATAGCTATTATATTATAAGTGCTATAAGCAGTATACTAAAGTATAATTAGCTTTGTGAAATATACATATTTTGGACATTTATTTGCGATTTAGGTGTATATATATATATAGTATAGTTGTATTTTTCGACTCAAAATAGGTTTTTTTTCAGTTTATTTCACCCCTATTTATAGTGATAGATTAACTAATATATCATTATACTATGAGTTTTACTCAGTATAATATATATTTAAATAATAATCTGATACTGGTAAAATATCAAGCTCATATATATATATTATTTATATACATATATATTATATTAACTAGGTGTTATATAGATAATGATCGATATAGTCTAGTAGGCGACGATATATATATGAGTTTCAAAGGAGTGTGATTTTTTTATTTACGAAAGGTATATCAGACTCGAATTATTTACTGTAGTATCTGCGTCTTTATTGACTCTTTTTATACTTTTTAAATTATTGCATTCCTCAATATATCTGAAGTAATTTTTTTATTATCCCATGGCATCCAAAGCTAACCAGTGATATCAATATATATATAGTATATATATATTATATATATCATATAGTGTGTAATGTTAAATTAATCAAATATAGTAGTAAATATGAAATAAACTATATATGTTACAGTGTATTTAAATACGCCGAAATATAGTAATTATTTCCTAGTAATAGTAGAAAAATTGATTAATTTTCACCTATAGTATTTTTTTCACTTCGATTATGATATATTTATTTATATATATATATGTATATATATATATATACTATATATATTATATAATATATATATATATATATACTATATATATAATATAGTATATATTATATATATTGTTTTTTCACTTATTATATTATACTATATATATATAGTTATCGTATATATATATATATATATATATATATATATATATATTATATAGATAGTTATAATATATATATATGATAACCGTATATAAATCCTGGAATACTAGTAAGATAACTCATATATATTTTTTCTTGACAGTGAGTACTTATTTATATATTATAATCTATATTTAATATTTAGAATGAAGTTTATAGTAATATTCTATATATATTAATTCACCTATATATAAAAATATAGAGAGTAGTTATTACTTATATTCGTACTTAGTAGTCAGTATATAATATATATATTATATAGTGATGCATACCGTCCAATAATATATTAATTAATAATTATATATATATACGTATAGTATACTCATACCAATAATACGCCATAATCTTTATAGCTCCTCTCATTTATGGTGTTCATTCTATATATATGACTACTAGTGACTCCAGTCCTCAGTATCACTATATAGTACCTCACCAAAGGGATTCAGGTATAGGCTATAGTAGGTACTGACTTCATTATACTATATAATTAGTTATAATAATATATATATATATATATATATAATTAATATACTATATTATAAGAAGAGCAACACATTAGAAGGGCCGGATGATTAAAGAAATAAATGCTTTCTCTGTGGGATTTGATACCACCGTATGTTGCGAGTGTGGAACAACATATTCCGGTGCTTTTACAGATATGGAAGACATCCCCTCCAACTCCCAAAAAGTTGGGTTCATAAGAACAATTTTAAATGCAACGAGCCTCCCTTTCATGGCGTGACAATCACGCAAGCGTTGCCCAGCCTGTTCGCTATCCATACGTTCTTTATATTGCTAGCATGTTAAGAATGCATAATATTAAACCATATATATTCAGTATACTAGAATAATAGAAATGAATAATAAACTAATATATATCTATGGGTAACTATATTATTATATATATATAGGTATGTATAATTACTATATATATATATAGTAATAATATAATATATATATATACTAATAGGAGAATAATATATATCTTACATTTACATCTTACACTCTTAATCTGTCTACAATCTTCCCTTTTCACTGCGTTACATCTTACATCTTGTTACAAAGCTTTCACATCTTGCATCTTACTATCTCTCACATCCAGCTAACCAGGAAGGTCATTCATTTAGCTCGTCCCGCCTATCTCGGCATCCTCTTCTTCCACAAACCCTTCTATCTTTTCTCCCAAAGACCCGAATGTATTCTTCGATCAGACTGAAATCTTAATAGTTCGGCACTCTTTGGACCGTTCTTCTCCGCGAAATCTGCTCACGGAGCTCCTTTTCCATTTCTTCCGTTCTTCCCCCTTGGTCTGCCTAAATTCCGCGTCTCCCAGGTCCACGGTCTCCTGGCCACCTGCCACGCTCCATTCTTTCCAAATGTTCCCCGAAAACGGATCAATTCTTGTAGTCTTTCTACACCTACGTTGTGTAATAATAGGTATTACTCCATGATTCGGGTATTCCTGTCCCTCTAAGTTACATTTCGTTGTTTCACTCTGTCCCTCCTGGTCTATTCGCGCCATCGCTGTCTCAATACATTCAATTCTTAGCTCACGTTTGCAATTGTCTGCTCCTCCTCTCTTGTGTCGGGTGATATTCCATGTTATACCGCACCAGAATAACAGAAAAGAACTCGAGAGATGTTAAAAATTGGTCATCTCGAAAGAATATGATTCCTCTTCACCTCCCCTACGATATTCTCATTGATCCCTGATGATAGGATACAAAAGGGCTTAACTGCTTCTCCTCCAGTACTGTCTCAATTCTCCATCTTGCATAGGCACTTCCTCTCCTCTCTACCAAACAATTTTCGGGTGGAGTATACTTGTATGTCTTCTCGCTTGTACACAACAAACCATCGCCACCTCACCGACACAAAAACTATTCTCCCTTCCTTCTTGCTACGATAACTACTGCGGAATTCATAATTCTGTATATTATCTCTACGTCATCCACGAGGGCTCACCGCTTCTCTCATTTACTATTCAAAGTCAACACCAGCCCTCCTCCCAGTTTATTCTCCGTTCTTCACTCCAGCACGCCAGGTACTCCGCAATAAGCCATCACAGCTCCATCCAAGTCCTCCACTTCCTCCCTCACTTGCCCTAATTACTACATCCAAATATGCTACAAACAGAATTGGTGACAATTACACTTCCGCCCTGTGACTCTCGCGCAGCTCCCCTCAATTTTCGACGCGTAACTCGTTTTCAATATCCGTTCTTACATTACATTTCGTCAGTTTTTATACATACTTCTCACAGCCTTTTTAAGTAACCAACCCACTCCGTAATCTCTCTTCTAAAGCCTCGAACAATTTCTTCCTAGGTACCGGAATCGAATGCCCTTCTCAGATCTATAAATGCGATGTATGCCGTTTTTGTTGTTTCTATTATACTTTTTCCGGTTCTACATTGATACGAGGGCGCGCCGATACCATAAAGACTCTGGTTTTGGCTGTTTCTATTCGCCTGTCCATACTGCTCCTCCTCGTCTGGGTTCACAGATGTGGTCCACATTCACTCTCTCTTTTGCATATTTCTTCCGGTCTTCGTACTTTCTGACAGTTATGGATTTCACACATAAACTCGACACCTAACACTCATTGTATTCAACTTTTATTATTAACATTCACCGACAATCTCCCTTTCCTTTTATATATTGGTAATAATGATGGTTATGGTAGTGATAATGATAATCTATTTCTCTCAGCCTTGTGATAAATTCAACACTGCTTCCTTCACACCCTCTCTCTCCACTATCTGTTTATTCAATTCTATGTGCCTCGGGTCACATACTTCTTCCCGGGGCCCTGGCATTGTTCCTTGTGTCTTAGCCTCCTCCAGCGCTCGTTCCCTGATTAATTTTACCTTGGCGTGTCCTTCCTTGGCGTGTCTCTCCACTTCTTCTTCACCTCCTCCTAATTTTCTTCCTAACCCTCGCGTTAACCAGACGTTGAGGTAGTACGATATATCTAGGAACCGAATTTATTTCTATATCCGTATCACATATATTAGACTTATATATATATTATATATAGTGGACTACACTATTATATTAGTATATATATTATATACTATATATATATCATCAGTTAGCTTTAGCTGGAATTATAATATTATATATGAGATAGTATCAGTGATGATTGTACCGTAAATTATATAATATGCGGCCCAAAATATCACCTGACGTTTAACGAAATTTCACGTCGAGTTGTTAGTAGACGTTTAGAATACGGGTATTTCATATTCTACGCCTACGTCTTCTATGCTATGTCCGTATAGTATATATATGTTCTCATAAGTATAATTTAATATATTCAGATATATATATATATAAATATATAACCCTTACATATATAATAAGTGATAAAAACGTGATAATATATATTATATATTTATATCTTCCATTATTATATATTATAGGACATTTATATATAATGATATAATATATATATGGAGATATTGATAATAATATTAGGTACATATAGAATACATTTAATAGTTTGTATTATATAAATTTTTTATATATATATATATATATTATATTATTATAATCAAGTTCAGTTATATTTTATTAATGTGTGATAAGAAATATACTGATATAACAAAGGATGCGAGAATATTTCAGCAAACCCGTGGTATATCTATATATATATATCACTCCATATACTGTTTAATTTAATAATATTTATTTTATTTTATTTTATAATATATTATATATATATTATATATATATATATTTATATTATATATTATATATTATATATACATACTATATTTATATATTAATATATATATATATATATAATATAATAATATATATATATATATACTAGAACAATTACGTTATTTCGCTAATATAATAAAATTGTGAATATATATCCAGAAACTAGTGAGGTACTATAGGAGTATATAGCAATATCGGAATATATAATAATAATATATATATAACGTCCGATGGCTTTTTGGAAGCGGAGATGCTAGTGTACAGAGACTGGATATCGAAACTAAACCTGTAGAATTTGGCTTTCTTCTATCACCTACTTTCACAAGTTCTAAATCTATAGTTTGGATATCCCTACTTCCAAAGATATAGACATCATCTTAAACAATAAATTGAAAGTCATCGTAATGATCATTTTAAAAACGATGAATTTGTTTTACCCAATTTTTGATACCTTTTAAATCGCTCCCTATTCAAAGAACTTTTAAATCTGACAACTTCTTTTTCTGATACTTATTTCTTTTTCAACAAACAACTCTATTACAATCTGATTCTTTGCTATCGGAAATCCGGTCTAGCGCGATTATCTTAACTAACTCATACTTAAAATATTATAAACCCAACTGACTCGATAAAAGCCCTTCTAACCTCCAATACTCGGATTTCTCATCACAAAGATCTCATTTATAGACCAAATATAGATTTTGCTTGGTATCAAGTGTGTTGAATAAAGTGGACCCATCTATAACCACTATTCTCTAGCAATCAGCTACCCACTATTAAATTCACTAAAGAGGAAGAATCCAACAATATATTATCTTTCACAAAAGCTCCCTCAAACAACAATCTAAAAATATAGCGTAAACCCACTTACACTTATTTAACTATAAATTTTTGCCGTTATGTTCCTTTCCGATATAAGAGCAGCAACATAAAAAGCTTTAATCTGCAGAGCTTTTCACCTGACCTTCCACTGTCATGGACTCCAAATGGATTCTCCTTTCTAATCAAATATCTCAACTCTGATCTATTCCCTTCTTCTTTGCTTAATACGTTAAGAAAAAGCTTCTTTTCTTAAATAAATCATATGCCACTTATGAAACTATACTATCAGCATCTAAACCATCTTTCTACATTAAACTTTCTTTATATAAATAAAAAGTGAACCTCTTAAAATTCTAGATAGCTGCTACCCCATTTCAAATTTATTTTTGCTTTACCCAGAATTCTTTTATGGGCTTCTCCAAAGTCACAAAGATCTTCTACGGACTCCTTTACGTTCGTCTGTTATCTACAAATATTCTTGTGCTGCTGGTACTAGCACCTATGTTGGTAGCACCCTGCGCCAGCTCTCCGTTAGAGCAGATGAGAATAGTGACTGTTCAGCCAGAACCAGAATTTTTTCACATCTCCACCCATTTCGAGTATTAGAAATAAACAGTCAAGCGAAAAATCACCCTATAAATCTAACCCACTTCACTATTTTATCTCAAACCAACCAACTACAAGATTTAAATTTTTTAGAGTCCATCTACGTAGCCACTTTCAACCCTTCTCTCAGTAGCGACAGGGGCCCGTTCCACCTACAATTGTTCTGTTTTACTATGAGCTCAAAAATCAGGTTTTATGTGATATTATCGAACCTTTTATAGACTAATATGGTCACGTACCATCAACCATCCAACTATTAATCATTCTAGTGTAATATTGAAAGTGTCCTGATAATGAGAATTGTGAGTTTCCTGAAATGTCGAAAATATTAGTAATTACGAACAAATGTTTTGGTGTGTGTTGCTTTTATAACCAAATGATCTAACTATCAAATATTTTGATATATTTTCGGTTTATATTTATGAGAAATAGTTCTTCGAGGTCATGGTGTAAAATAGTGAGTTTCACTGGAATTGTCTCGAAAATATTAGTCATTGCGAACGAAATGTTTTGGTGTAAGCTTTCTAACCAGATCAAATACTCATAAATCATCTCTCTCTATATAAATCGACATGGTGCCAGCATAACACACTAAATTTGTATGATACATAATATTAACATTTTATTTGAAGAAGATGAACTTAAATTATATAATAAGCTTGATATTTTCAAGTTGTCTCTAGAGCTTTTGGTTTTGTGGACACTATTTTAATTATAATATGTACCATGATCTTGCATAGACAATAACAATGATCAGTAGCAACTAATAGGGATACAATTAATATTGACTGAAATATATTAATATATATATATATTAATATATATATATATTTATATATTAATATAATCTTATATTCTTATATATATATATTATTATATATATATATATATCTTATTACATATATATATTAATATACATCTAAGGCAATATATAATATGATATATTTTTATATTATGATAATTAAGATACATATAATGAAAAATATAAAGATAATAAAATGCTTACCTTAGAGAAGTTGATAAGCTATTATATATTATATATATATCTTAGAATATATTTATGATATCTGAATATTAAATTATGTCTAATTAAATTATTTATCGATAATATTGGGCTTCAAGCTTTGACATAAAAAATAACCGAAAATTATTAAAGTTTGTTTTCCTTTTAAAACTAAGTTAAATTAATAGAAATGTCAATGGGGTGAAACTTAAAATTCCCTTCTGCAGCATATTTCCAATCATCGTGTCATTGAATCATGAAACGACGCTTTCCTTCAAAAATACCAGGTGTTGGCAACATTTTTTGATGCCATAACGAAATAATTTAAGGTAACTGTTGAGGGATAAGTCTCTCGTTCTAAAGACTTTAAAAATTCTTCCACTAACCTTTAACAGGATATAATCTTGTTGGAGATTGTTGAAGTTTTTCTCTATCTCTCTTAGTATTAAGGCATTAAATATGTGAGCTCATATTATATATGGGTGATCTATCGCGTATTTCTTTGAATATATTATTCAATATCACAAAATGATTATAGTACTCATAATTCGATAGTGGTTTTGAAGGAGCTCCCTCGCGCTCGATAAAGTGTATCTGAAGATCAATTTACTTAGCTCTCACGACATCCCTCGTCCCATAGCATCGATTGATGAAAGATGTTGCAGACCAATAAACCATACGTGACACGTCATTCTGAATTGGAAGAAGGTATATATAGTATTAGCTACGTATATATATATACTATATATATATAGATATATTATTTAAGTAAAAGACTTATCGTCTCTCATCGATATATTTATATATATATATATTATTATATATATATATATATATGAATAGTTAATATCGTAATAATCATATTCATATATAATACTATATTTTATAATTAATAATGGAAAGGGTGAGCGTGATAGTAAGTAAGCTTATATATAATACCGCTCTCAGGTGATATCCATTATATTTTTGTCCTCATTTATATAATATGTTATTATATATATTATTCAGTTAGCTGAAGGAGTCACAAGTTGGTAAGATAATATATATAATATATATATATATGTTATATATTAGTATAAATATAATATATATATATATAATAATTATATATTGATTTTAATAACTACGTCCTACGTACCCTCATATTATTTTAGGTATCTTCATCGTTATTATAACTATATGAACCATTATTGAAGAGACTACTATTTTATCGCGGTAGCCTGTCATATAATTATAGTTTCTCAATATAATAAAATATATATATATATATATAATGGCGGTTCTACTTTTTATATTGTATATAAATATTATTATATTATATATATAAATATACTCGATTATATACTCTCTCACGCATCTAGCATCCTATTACTGTATTCTCGATATCTAGGAATATAAACTAATATATATATCATTTCTCAATTTTGCATTTGGAAAATCCTAAGATTTATATTATATATATATTCTTTGGATGAGGATATAACGGTAAGTTCTGATATCTATAATATATGTACTATCAAATAGAGATCGTATTTATCATATAGATTTAGGCCTATCTGTAGAGTAGACAGTTAAGTATATAATCATTCTGATTAGTAAACTATATATATACACCCTCTGAATGAGTATTGTTTTTACTTATACCGCTCTCTCCAGTATTTGTTTATAACGTATATAATGCGGATATATACAAAACAATCTATATATAATTATTTAATTGGTATATATATACGATAATTTTCATCGTATGAGGAACTCTCTCTCTAACGTGATAATTCTACTTGTAATATTATATATATAACGATATATCTCGTCAACACCTCTAAGTATATATAGTTTCAAAAAATCTCGAAACTATTTGCTACTTTTTGTTAGTCGTGGTGCTTATCTCTCTGTTATAACGCTATAACTTTCTGTACACGGTTAATCGCGTGGATGTACACAATTACTCTGAGAGCCTCTAATTTTCTTATGGATAGATATAATGATATACGCCTCATTATTATATTATATATATATATATATATATATATAATTATATATATGTTAGAAATATATATTTATTATATATTATATATATATATATTAGCTATATAATTATATATATAAATATGTATGTATATGAATATTAATATAGTGGTAGATAGTTTTCTGTGATTAATTGCTCGGAGTATTATATATATATTTGAATACTATCTTATGTATATAATATTTATAATATACGTATTTATATAAATAATAATATATATAAATTACTTATAATCTTTAACTTCCTCTTATATAAATTTTATTATAAAGATAAAATAAATATAGTTAGTTATCTATGGTCGACTGTAATTTTAATAAATTGTATATTATATTATATATATATATATAAATATATATATATATATATATATATATATATATATATATATATATATATATATATATATCTCATACTCTTGAAATTCTATATATATTTTCGTAATAATAATATTTATATCGGTATATTTTACTTACGTATTATATAATTTATATATATATTAGCATATATTAAGATATATATATAATATATATATATATATATTATAATATATATATATATATATATTATATATAATATATTTTATATATATTATATAGTATTATATTATATATAATATATATAAAATATTATATAATATACTATAATATATATATTATATATATATATATATATAGTATTATATATATATATTATATATATATTATATATATATATATATATATAATATATATATATATATTGTGATAGGTGGTTGGAAAACAAACTAACTAAAAGATAGATTATGTGCGGAGCAGTGAGAGTAAGATGGTTATATTGGATTCTAGTTAACTGGATTGTCATTGAATTACTAAAACAGAAAAGTGTGTCAATATTGTGGAACGAAGTAAAGTGCAAATCCTATTATTGAAGTGTCTCGTTGACGCGACAAAGTTTCACAAATATTTCCATCAAGTTCCGGTTAGAGAGAGTAAATTGTGATATTAAGCTAATTAAGTAATAAAAAAAAGTGCTAGGATCGTATGGGAAAATACTTAGAGTGCAAAGTAAAAGTGATTGTTAAAAGTAACTGCACAAGGTTCAAAGTAAGAGTGATTTTAAAAGTAACTGCACAGGATTTAAAGTAAGAGTGATTGTTAAAAGTGCACAGGGTTTAAAGCAGGGTTGTGATTTTTATGGTTTTTGGAAAAAAAATAAATCTTTGATTTTTTGGATTTTTTGGATTTTCTCAGATTCGTGACATCACGCGAAATATAATTTGTAGACAAACTTTTTTTTAAGTTCGATATAGTATTATTTTTTAAGTGATTTATTGAATTTTATTCATTCTATATAAATCAAAATGAAAAATCAGGAAAGAGAAGTAACTGAATTGAAAAAAATTTGTGTTTATGCTAAATTTTACTTTAGCTAGCTATAAACATTCATAAAATAGAGCCTAGGCGCTGGAGCTGGCAGATGAGCCTATCGAGACTCCCATTCAATCTGAGTAAATACTTACAATGCCAATAGTTTATTGAAAGTTTTGAAAAAAAATATATGAAAAAATTAGTTTTGTTTTAATTTTTATTTCTTTTGAAGTTAAATCACATATATATAGATAAAAGGGTCAAGTGAACTGGAAAGTGCAGAACAGTTTATAAGCCTTTTGTCCTTTGACTCCACCCCATCCAAAAGCCGGGTAAACCAGAGCCCCCCCCCAAATATGAGAGCAGTACTCCATACAAGGGCGGATGAGGCAACTGATGGAAATTACACTCTGAAATCAATATCGAAAAATTTCGAGGTGACGCAGTAGCCCTACGCCACGAAGGACGCAAAATAGAACGATGCGTAGGAGTGATGAAGTCACTGATGAAAGAAGCGTTTAAAGTTCTCTGCTCGGAGAACGTGGATTTAATTGCGCGCCGAGAGGATGTTCTATAGTTCTCAAATGGGAAGCGCAGATAGAGAACCATCGAAAGAAAGAATAGAGATCAAGTACGGATTAGTTAATGTGTCTTGTGAGTAGGAGTATTGTTAGTGAAGATGGGTTTTAAGAATTTAATTGAATTTCACATACAAGGGTATAAGACTCGACCCACCAGGAAACTTACGCTTCTGATAAGCCGATACAGCGCCAAATAAAGAGAAGAATCGGAGAAGATTAAGACTGAGAGGACCGTTTTTTTTCTCCAGGGGGGAGTTTTCGGGTGAGGGCTCATCCCTATCTAGAAACTCGAAGGAAGGATCAGAATTGAATGAGTTGAAGAACATGAAAGAGGTGTGGGAGGTCGAGTCATCTGGCCTCCGAAAGATGCGGTAGAGTTAGATGTTGCTAGGTCACGTGAAAGAAGAAATACATAGATGAAATGTAGGCATAAAGTAGAGATGGTGGGGACAGAACCCTGGGAACACCCACTATTGATTGAACACGCAAGACAATTTACTGTTTGGGTCACCTCTCTCTCATACAATCGCTTAAGTACTTGTAGCGATTGAAATGAAATTGGACATAGACATAAGTAAAGCAGTGAGAGAAGTACAGAACCGAGAAAGACGCGGAGCTTGGGAGCAGTTGACGCTTAGCCATAAAAGCAGGTCATATAAATGGCTTGGATATGTATACGATAGTGCCAACACGCAAAGTCATACCATAGTTTCGCTCGACGCGGTGGAACGCACCATAGGAAAATCGCTCTAGATAGGAAAGATATCCGCCAGTAGACCTAAAAAATAATAAAAATAATATAATATAATTATATATAATAAAAAATATAATATAAATATATATAATATAATAATATATAAAATAATCATTAATCTATATATATATAATATATTTATATCATTAACTAAGTAACTCTCGACTCTCATGATATTCAAGTATAAGATGTATGACTGAGATATTATATATATACGACTTTAACTCATTATGTAGTGAATGTGGGTATATATATTATATATAATATATATTATAATATTAAATATATATTATATATATTAATATATATATATATATATATATATATTATATTATATATATATATATCTCTATAGAAAGGTTATAAATATTAATATACCGGGGTTATCTATATATTGTGTGACTGTATATATATATATCGTATTAGACAATTTAGAATCGAATAATAAATAATATTAAAAGTCATATCTAGATACCATCTTACTCTCATATAAATTATATATATATAATTTTATAATATATTCTATAAACGTGATAAAGTAAATGGAATATATAATATATATAATAGTGGATGACTCTCTTTAAGAGAAATTAAGGGCGGTCAGTGACGTATAAGCTTATCAATGTTGGTTAAAACTCTCATAGGCTTTTATTTGGTCGATCCATCACAGTGTTATTGTCTAATTTTAGGGCCCTATAGTTCAGGGCGCTATTATGTTGTTAAATATTTAGATATGTAATGGTAGTGCAAATATACTTCATCAAGCTATGTCTTAGTCGGTAACTCTTGATATACTAGTGGAGGTCTAAAACGAACATGGGGGCAAGTAATTCCCATGGTTGTTACTTTTATTTTTAAAGCGCAAGGCCTGAATGTGGAAAATTGTTCTTAACTCTGGACGAGGCATTTCCTTAATCATGTTTTTCCTTTACACCTCAGTTCTTTTCGTTTTTTGTATTCTTCATTTACTCTCATTTTTCTTCTGTGAATTTTAATATTGTCTATATGTCCCCGGATTATAATACCGAATATAAAAGCCGAAATATAAAACTAAAAAACATCGGCAATCGTAATTAATACTCTCTATTATGGAATGATATATATAACCGTGACTATATATATATATATATTATATATATATATAGATATTTGGGTACTCCGACTATACTATCTGTAAGTAATATAATAATACTTTCCTTCTTAGTTACTTTAGGTATGATAGTAAGGATGAATCCCTCGGGATAAATTTCAAACTAATTAGAGAAGTCTTGATCATTTTTTTTCCTAAAGACGAACCATTTTTTTAAATTTTTCTTCTGCATTTGGTAGACTTATTTTTATCGATTTCTATGCTATGCTTGTTTATAATCTGAGAATGGAGCAAGGTCGTTCTTTGCTCTATAATACAGCTGAACCGGAAATTGCATCCAAATAAAAGAGAGGCGTCGAGTTATGGTAAAAGATCTACGAGTGGGGAGCTCTGAAAGTGAACACAAACTCGCGCACAATAAAGAAGAAAATTTACGCAAAAGACTTTAACAGTGATAAGCTTTGAACAGTTTGAATCAGAGTGATAAAAAAAAACATTTCGAAAAATAGCACAAAATGCAATAGTTTAAACGAGACGTATCACACACTATCTCTTTTGTTGTTTGATATGTACATAAAGATGAATGTATTAAGTTGTTTTATATGGTATTTACATAAACTAGTGTTAGCTTGTTTTTTTAGGTTCTCTCGGAAGCCAAAAGTTTGGAATTGTCACGGAGCGATGTTAACAAGACTCAAGAAACTACAAATTAATTTTAAATAAGGATATTTTTATCATATTCTGTCTTCAAGTAGTTTACGTTCCTCACTTATATATTCATCTATTTATCATCAGGAATAATTTTAGGGTTATACTTGAATAGCTATTATTTATATATGATATATATATTACTTTATTATACGTTATAATAAATTCGGCATCCTTGCAGACTCTAGGTACGGTATATATTTTTTACGTCGGGTAACCTACGTTACTGTACATTGTCTGTTAAGGCTGATTCTATAACTTAATTATTAAATAAATACTTAAGTTTTTAAGTAGTTTTTCAAACATGATATCCAAACGGTAGGTTAATGAGAAGGATTGGCCTTTTAATTGTTTATAGAAAATGAAAGTTCATCCTGCACTGTAAATAGAGCTCTCCTGGCGCAATATATCTTCGCCTTCACAGACTTTCATTAGGGCTCCTAGTTCCAGCGGTCTGACAATAAAATGGATATTTTACACAATATCAAAGTTAAATTTCATTGTCAAATAACAAAAAATATTGGAGAAGATACCCAATTCGCATTATCGCGAAATAAATAAAAATTCGCCCATCCGATCTGAATTAAATTTTCAGGGAAAAAACAGTATATTCTAATTGAAGTCAAGTAACATATTAATGTATTATTAAATAAATTGTGCGTTCTCGCGCCGATCTCAAGTGTGTGAATGTCATAATTCCTGAATTAATGAAATAAATGGATTTTAAAGTGCATAAAATATCAATTTTTGCTGTTACTTTTATATTAACAGCATACCACACAAATACACCACATTACAGTTGAAAATGGAAATTAATAAAAAATAAATACATCATGCGGATAAGATTCAATATTTATGGTGTGAAGTTCATTAAATATTTATATATCAACTTAACATTTTGACCTATATCTAAGAAAAAGGTGAATGAGTCGCGAGAAAGATGTATCAAGTATCTACACTAGAACTTAGATGTAATAATTCAACCGCTTTTTAATTTTTTTGTTTTAAAGCACTATGTATAATTGAGTTTATTTTGGAGGGACCTCTCTTTTTATAAATTTGTGTCGAGTTGGATAGGCTTAATTTGTGACAGCTGGAAAATTGGTATATATTTATCAGTTATAGGCTGTGATCAGTGATCTTCCTCGCTCAGAGAGAATGGCGGGCTTTCATTGTGAAAGCTGTGTCATGGATTATAAGATTTTTTTTCTATTTTGGCGCGCGAGTGGTATATATAAGAACTTTTGTGGAGGGATTGACTTACCAAATTCCCTAATGTTAGGCAAGAGTTCATTTAATTATTTAATAATCTAGAAATTTCTTTTAGAAAAGTACATATGGATCTTTAGGATTAAGATCTTTCGAAAGAAGCAATAATTTACAAGATAGCTATTTTGAAATAAGGACAAAATCTAATACTAATCTACATTATAATTTTGACTTCTTAAAAGGTATAATAAGAAAATATATTAAAACACATTATAAAAATCATAACTCTTGATACTTTTTAAGATAATACATAAAGCAAAATTCGCCAGCCTTAAGCTATTAGATTTTCTTGTTTATATGAAGATCTTTTTCTGATACAATTCTCTTCTGTCCTCTTTTAAATTTTGTAGATTCTTTTATTAATAATATGTATTTGGTAAGTTTGCTAAAGACATTAAAGGTATTTAGATTAGGTTCCTTTGTTCACGTTTACCACAATCTGCAAAAGATGACATTTTGATTTATTATAAAGAAATAACAGTATACTCTCTAGGTGTATTAATTTTATATTATAATTACATATCTTCACGAAAAATATAGTCTCACTAATCGAATAACTATACCGATCTCTTACTTCCAGTAGCCTCAATAGCCGTTTGTTATATATAACGAAAGATAAGTAAATCATTACTTAAATATAGTAACCTTTAGTACATCGATAATGTGGAGCTATAAATACCGCGGTATAACTTACTCAGGCCTCGTTTAGTCATATATATTAATCTTCTCAAAGATAATTACCTCACTCTCATGGTAATAGTAGAAAGCCAGTATAAACGAAAAACTAATAGTTCATGATACAGTGAAGTAATATATATACTTGCGTATAATTTAAAATATCAGCATATATTGGTACAATCTTATTCTAATAGTATATATGATATATATATATATATGTATACCCCGCATTTTCATACTTAGTAGCTATTATCACGCTCACTATGGCTTAGGTACAGGATAACTTATGCATAAAATAGTAATTTAAAGTAGTAATAATAACTCTCAATCGTAGGCGATACTTATATCCATTATATCTTATATATATATATATATTTATATAGAAGGTTCATTAAAATATTCAATGTATGTAGCAGAGATATTGATAAGTATATATAAGTGTGTGTATATTAATATATATATATAAGTACTAGGTTTATATGTCGAAATAGTAAATATCGTCTCTCGGATCTTTAATAATTTTTTCTCTCGGTTACAGTAGAGTGATGTATATATATATAATATATTATATTTCTGGCGATATAGATCAGTCGTTTGGAATTATATATATATTTTAAATGCTAATACTATAACATATTAGTATTGGAATAGGTTTGAAACTGATTTTTCAGATACCTGGAGGTTATATATAATATATATATATATTTTATACTATATATATATATATCTATATATATATAATATTTTGGTAGTACTATATATATATATAGTTACCTATACTTATACTAGAAATCTAACTAATATAATATAATAACAGCCAATTATCTCTTTGATACAGAATATTCCAGCTACTTAATCTATAGTATATATTGGATAGAATAACTACTGTATAGCTCGGTATATATATAATTATATATTATATTTTTAGAATACTTATTCTATATATATATTATAATTTTTATAGTGAGGAGTGCAACAAGCAAGAAAAATCAGAAGGGGCAACTTCTTTCACAAATACGTCGTGTTTTGGGTGGTATAAGTTTATAGATGATTATGTATTTAAATTTAAAAAATATTCGTCGCTCTCGTCCAACTTAATTAAAAATTTTAATAATAGTTTATACAAGCACTCAATTACTAGGACAAATTATGTTCCTTAATCGTACGTCTGGCAGTATTGGTAATTGACTGCTACGACCTGCACATTGACATGTACTAGCTTCCATTTTTTCTGTTCGTCTACTTCTAAAAGTTACTAAAAGGCTTCATGATGAGAGTGGCTGAAGTTTCTAAAAAAAAATGTTATTTTGACACATACTTTTTGAAATTGGTTTCTACTTGTCCTGACTCGTTATTAGGAGTTTTTTTTTCTCTAGAGTTAACGGTGAAAAAATAACGTGTCTGCGGCAAATGCTAGATATTAATGAACGATTAGTTTGTAATTAAAGGTTTCGCAGTTATCTTATATTTTATATTGTTTATCTCTCTTTTAGATAAAAAAGTGTAGGGAGCGGCCGCGGAGTGATTTTTGGATGATTAATGTGATTAAAATAAACAGGAAATTCGTGTTTCCAGATAATAAAAATTGCTAGAGACGTTTTCTAGACATACTAAAATAAAGCATGATGAATGTTTCATCGTACGTCTGGCAGGAAGAAATTCTTACGGACCTTACATGAAGTGAGTGTGTGGAAGTCACATTTAGCAAGTGTTCTACTTCAGTTATTAAAGTCTTCTTTTATTACAGTTACAATCGGGGAAGAAGAAGGTTTAGATAATGACCTCTCGGGAATGTGTTATCAAGGAAAAGACGAATATGTTATTTGAACAAATATGTTATGATAATATGTTGTTATTGTACTGATTTATTAGTTTTTTTTATTATAAATTAACTCTCCGGAAAAAAGTGTTGCACTATGGTTAAACAAAAAAAATAAGTTTGATAATTAAAAGAGTTTCTTTTTTTTTAATATGTTTCCGTATCTACCATTAATTGTAAGGCTAGATATTCAAATTAATTTTTTTTTTGCTAACGATTCGTAAGTGGCAAATTGGTATTCCATGTTTGATTTTCACCATTAAATCTCACATTCCTGTGTAGATTTAGTGTTGATGTAGATTTGTTTTTTTTTTTCGCTGATTTTACAGAGAAAATATAAATTCTTACTCTTTGAGTTGAACAAAAATATACGTTACCATAACTACCTACCTACCGTGACCTTACTACTCATACCGTAACTGACCTTTACACTTTGTATAGATACTACTACCTTATCTCTGTATTTGTACTTATGACATCAAATTTCTATATATAATAATCCTCATTTTGACACCTTCTGAGACTTATATAAGGAGAAGACAATAAATACAATATTATTTTTTGTCTCACACAAACATTGTTTGATAACATCTATTATTTATTGTTTGAATTACCTTAGATAGGGCTACCTGTGTTCTCCATGTGTGTGCGTATACAGACACAACTCTTAATATCGTACATATATATTATTATTCTCTGATAATTTATATAATTCTTTGTATAATTTTGGTTATCCTATATTAAGATACTATATAATATATAATTTATATAGTATATATATATATTATATTTATGTATATAATAATAATTTATATAAGGTATATTATATATATTATTTATATATATTATATTATATAGGGGGTACTACAAAATATTACTAAAAAATAAATTTATTATTTTTATAGGTGTTCGTCCTGAATTCTTATATATATATATAATTTAATACGCCAAATTATAATTATATATATATTAATAATATACATATTGTGATATAACATATTTATATGATTTATAATATATTTTATAGATATTATTCTTTACTTAAGCCTAAATGTGATATACGTTATTATTCACGGGATAATCATATATACTTAATATAAATTAATAAGTAAAGTAAATAAGTATAGTTACAGTAGTTATAATATTTGCTATATTAGTATATATTTGTCGCGTATTTAACTCAGTATATATATTTTTAGAATATTATGGGCAAAATATGTTTATCATAATATACTATGTCATTTGGTTTTATTATCACTACGCGTAAACTCAGTATATACGTCGATTATATATATATATTATATATATATATATATATTAAGTTGTTTGGGCAAATGTGTGTCAGCATTCTTATGTCCTCCTTTTATTCGTATATATTTGAAAAGATTACTCTCATCTTAGAATCATTCCAATACGAACATTCTATGCACTGATATATATATTGATATATAGATTTTTATCAGTATATATATATATTCACTCTTCGCTAATATATATTATTATTGAGGGTGTATATATCATATTATATTAGTATAGTATTATATATATATTATATTATATATATATTATATATTGTATATATATATTAGTATATATATATATATATGATTTCTCTTAAAAAAAAACTATTTTAAATATAATCTATATTAAATCATAATTGTTTGTATAATAAAAATATCTATCGAAGATATATTAGTACTACCATAAATTTTATTATCCCCGATCTATAGAGTACGTAACTATTAAACAACGTTACTTTTATTAGTACTTCTCTCGGGAGATAGATATATATATTGATAGATAGATAGGAACCGTATGTAATTATATTATATATTTTATTATTATATACGGTTGTAAATACTTGCCTCAAAAATATTTGCTCTTCCAGTCCCTAAGCAAAATTTTTTATTCTCGATCTCTAAATATTCAAAGACAAATATAGTGAGAGTGTGAATTTATTATTACTGCCTTCTCCGGGAATTTTCAGAAATTCACTCCTGCGTGTTTGCGCTACTGAGGACGATTATACTCGAGCTTTACCACTGAGTGTAATGGCTCAGCCTAACCCAAAACGGTTGGCGTTCAAGATAAACAGGTTTTTAAATTCTAATCGTGCTGCTCTTAAAGAGACATCAACCCAGGTGTCCATCCGTCTATCCCTCGGTCTTGGAGTGTTTTAGTTAGCTTAGAAATATTGCATATCGCAATTTTAGTTTATTAATTTAAATTTTAAAGCAAGAACTTCGAAATACTAGTGCGCGCGAAGGTAGATACGGCCAATTACTGCTTTTATCCGGCGGAATGAACCACTGCGCTGTTGCGCGTCCTTGAAGGTTCAAATATACTCGTATCTCTTTACCGCCTGAGCTGGGCTCTAAGGAGCACTTCTCGCGAGGTATATTGTCCTTCAGGTCGCACGACGCAACATAGGTAGAATGCATCCTCGATGAGCAGGTGAGTGCTTTCTTTGCCCTTCCCACTGATATTATATCCCTTCTCGCTCTTAGATTCATTAAATTATAAATTGCGATTGTCAGGGCAATTTGTAAGATCTTATTAATGAGTAGTTAAGAACGAGGAAACAGCGCACTAGGCGGACACCTAGTGATATTAGCACGCATTTTTTTGAAGGGTTGAGACTCGGGCAGTATAGTTATATCCTAAAACTTGTTGCTTGAGAGCAACTTTATTCTCGGGTTTAGGGAAAAAATTAACGTTACTTTCGATATCTCGTGTGGGGGAGAGAATAGCTTTCAGTGGGGTAGACGCAATTGAGTATATTGTCCTCCGTCACAACACGCCCAGAGTTGGTATCCATCCCGGAGAGGCAGCTAATTTTTTTTTACCTTCCCTCCCTATATGTTCTTTGTTTATAGATAAGCGAGAATTTATTATGATCGAGAAATCCTCAAAATATATTAATTAGTAAAGATATTCATTAGGATCTTATGTATTATTGTAGTCTTATATATACCGGATGATATATAAATATATATATATATATATATATAGTATATATACATATATATAATATATATATATAATATATTGATATCACTTAATATTATCGTTGAAGGGAGTGATATAATTTAATTTTTACTTATATAGTTTGTAGATTTTCTTGTCTGTAAGTTAGTGTGCAATTCATCTTATTTGTGTGAACTAGTGGGGGTGATTTATTTTATATAGATTAATATGATTTGGGTTTAATTCATGTCCATTTCCGGTTTTTTAAAATCCATTTTTAGATGGGTTTAGAATTTGACCATTGGGATTTCTCTAAATGGCTTTTAACTCTTTCTATTTTTTAGATCAAGTCATTGGGTCATTAGACGACCGATTTGTTCTTAGCCGATGTTTTCCCTCCTTTTTTGAGCGGCTTTGGTTCTTGAGTTTTGCGAGTCAAAACATTTCGGCGTCTCGATGGACTAAGCCGGCTGTTTATAACTTCCTACTCAGAATTAGAATTCTGAGACTTCTGTTTTTGATTGATTTTCGAAAAGAAGTATTAAGTCGAATTAGTTTGATTTTAGAGAGTTTAGTTTTGTGTGTGAGTATCTTCAACAAGGCGGGGTTCAAAAGTTATATTTATTGAATTTTCGACTATGCATATAATTTTGCCGCGGCAAATCTTGCATAAGTACGAACATAATTAATTTTTTTAATAATGTTATAAATGGCAGTAACTATATATATATATATTATATATATATATTATAATATAATATATATATATAAAGGATATCTATTCATTATATATATAATATATCTTATAATTATTATATATATTCATATATATCCATATATATATATGTACTATAAATAATATATATTTATATTATATCATATTATATATATAATATAATATATATATAATATTTATTATATATATATTAGTATATATTATATATAATATATATATAGATATAAATCATATATATATATATTATATAATATATTATATAAAAACCTGTATATAATTATATAACAATAAAAAAATTAAGAATACTTATTTTATTGGTGACAGAAAAGTTAAAACTAAATGTTCAGTATGAGTTGATTCATCCCATTAGCGTTTAGGAAGTAAAATCACAGAACGTATAATTTTCCATATTGCGAAAGTATTAGGAAACATATATATATTATATATATAATATATATATATTATATATATACTTATATATAATATAATATATTATATAATAATAAATATATAATATATATATATATATAATAACATATATTAGATAATAATTATATTTAATTATATATATATATTAATTTATTTATAAATATAATTATATTATATTTATATTAGTATTTTAATAGAATTTTATTATTATTAATCTTAATTATATTTATATATCATTATACTTATTATATAATTATTAATATATTAATTATAATATTTTATATAATTATTTTATTATTTAATATTTATATAATTTACTTATAATTTATATTATATTTATTTATATATATTAATTATTTTATATTATTATTATTAATATAATTATTATAACCTTATTTATTAATTATATATATTATTAATTTTATATTATATTTTTTATTTTTTTAATAGTATATTTATAATTATTATTTAATATTATGATTTATTATTATATTATTATAATTATTATTAGTGTTGCCCTTATTGATAAATCACGGGGTTTTCCTATATTACTATATAGGTATATATATATATATATATGATATATATATAGTATTTTATGATCATTATATATACCAAACGTGCTTGTGATAAATAGGTTAATGTTAATTTCAATCTTTGGTGCTTTTGTGAAGCGGGCAGTATCTTTTTTCTACATTGTGCTTCGTTCCACAGTGTCCAAGTATCAGCGGCTGCGGTTGGACGGTATTAAACCTTAGATTATTATTGAAATTATTGATAGAAACGATTTTACTAGGTTTTGTTTACAGTATTGTTCTATTGTTCTTAATTTTGCCGCTTTTATTACCTACATCATGTTGTTTATTTTATGGATAGTGATTTGAAGTGTCTACTTGTAAAGACTTAGGTTTCATCGTTTTGGGGATGATAGGTTTCTTTGGCAACATCTTGCTATGAACAATAAATTGTGTTTCTTATGTTTAAGTAGTAATTAGAGATCGTATTGAATTTGTCATATGTATTTTATGGTTGGGAAGGTTCATGGCAACGGTTTTATCGGGTTTCCATATTTATCACTGTAATATGAAGCTATGCTGCTTAGATTATTTTATGGTTATGTTGCGTATGATACCCTGAAGGTTGCTTTAATGGATGTTACATAATTGGCCAATACATATACATTAAAAATAAGCACTTGCTAACTCATTAAACATTAAATACAATTTAAATTACTATTGAAAGGAAGAGTTATCAGATAATTTTGTCCATATATATCACAAAAAAGATAATATTAAAAATATTTTCCAAAGAAAATTTTGAGTTTAAATAAATATTTTTGGATTATTATTTCTTCTTTGATATGTACAATTTCTAATATTTTATTTTTTGGCTTAATTCATAAGCTGCAACATCTTCCTTAATAGTCAGTTATTTTTGGTATTTGTGGCTGTGATTAGAATATTAGCTACAGCAATATGTGTATTGACGACTTGTTCTTAATCTTCCTTCGCGCTCGAAAAAATGGATCATGTGATAAGTCATATCAAGCAGTTTATGCTAACCGCTTCTCCTACTAAGAGAACGCATGTGCTCAAGGTAAAAAGTTTCAGTTATGAAAAGGGATTCTGATGAGAATTCTCTCCAGGGAATTGTCTGGATTCTTTATACGGATATTACTAAAAGTCTCTATCAGAGAGCGCATCTGTGACATACAATTTTAATTCGAAGAAAAAAGAAGCATCCCAGTTTTGTGAAGATGGAATAATTTTTGCTGTTTATTAATTTGGTGTGTGTGGGAATGCATTGTAGACTCTCTTCTTTTTTTATAATGAGGTTCGAGGTCAAGTTCGTTTGCTTCATTCATGCAGGAACACCTACTGTATGAATTTCTTTGTTGAGCTCTCCAGTATTCACCTATTCCTATATTCAAGAGTCAAGTACTTTCACGTGATGTCCCAAATATCGACTGAAGCCCAGGACAGAATCTCACAAACTGAGCTTGATACGAAAGATTACAATCGTTTTAAAAAAATCATCAGTACTTACGAGAAATTAAAAGTCAAGCTTTTCAATGATCTCTTATCCGAACAAACCTATGGTGGCAAGCCTTCAATTTACCTACATAATATGATTCGATAAGCTGAAAAACTGAACATTGGTGAAGATATAGTGCGGATGCAGTTTTTAAAAACTCTACCCATCCATGTTCGAACCGCCTTAACCTCCCACAACTTCAACAACTGGGAGATCTAGCCAATGATATATTAATTTTGAATCCACATGCTCCGGTCATGGCTGTATTTTCTTCTCAAGCAGTAGCAACCACTCCTGTTACAACAAGTGCAACAAGAGCTAAAACCACGACCCATTTTGGTCTTGCATCTTTTCATCAGAACCAAAACCCAAAAGTCTGCAGAGGACATATCTGTTATGGATCCCGTTCAAAGAGTTGTAAATTTTGATGCACTTGGCCAACCAAAACAGGTTTAAATATTCTCCCAAATTCTAGGCTTGTTTCTAGATTTTCTTCACCTGCTCCAGAGGAAAACCATTAGAGCGAGCTGAAATTTGTGCCGTGTCCAGCTTGCAGCTTGCCATAGACGTTAACACATTTGGCACTATAACCCAATTTTTACTTGACACCGGAGCATCCATCTGTGGTCTGCCATATTCAATTGTTTCAAACACGACGCTACACCCTTCGAATATCATTTGTTCGCCTATCAAGTGTTATGGAAAAGTGGTGAACTGCATAACCATCTCTAAGTTAAGAAGAGAATTCACTTGGACATTTATCGGGACGGATATTACCATTCCCATCATAGGCATTGACTTTTTTCACCATTTTAATCATCTAACAGATTGTGGTCAGAAAACACTTCGAGATACCCACACTACTCTTCTGGCACCTTTAAAAAGTATTCTCATGGAAATTTCGTCTCTACACGCTCAACTGGAAGTTAAAAATTCAGATATAACGTGAATCTTGCAAGAATTTCCATCCTTCAAATCACGGATTTAGATTAACAATCTTGTTGTTGAAACTAATTGATCCCTGCATTACATCGAAACTGGTGATTCACCTCCGGTCTTTGCAAGAGCTCGACGCTTTGCAGATGATAAATTAAGAGCAGCAGACGCAGATTTCGATATCCTTCTCAAGAGTGGAATCATCAGAAGGAAAAAATCTTCATGGGCGTCTCCTTTGCACCTCGTACCTAAGAAAACACCAGGAACAGGGAGATTGGGGGAATTTCAGAGCTCTTAATAATATTACCAAACAAGACAGATTTTCAATCCCGCATATTCAAAGTCTGTCCCAACGCCTCCATCACTCAAGCATTTCTCAAAAATTGATCTTCAAAAGGGGTTTCATCAGATTCACATTCGCCTGGACGACATAGAAAAAACCGCAGTCATCACTCCTTTTGGTCTCTTCGAGACTTAATCTTTGCCGTTTGGATTAAAAAACGTGGGAGATACATTTCAAAAAGTGATAGATTCAATCTTCAGAGACCTCCCGTTTGTTTTCACATATTTTGACGATTGTCTTATCTTCTTCACCTCGAAAATTGACCATGAAAGTCATATCAAACAAGTTTTACACCTCTAAGAGAACTCATTTAAAATTTCATTAAAAAAGTGTGAATTCTACCAGACTTCACTAACCTTTCTCGGTTACAAAGTCTCTTCAGAAGAATTGACACCCCCAAATGAAAAAAAGGAAGCAATCACGACCTCCCCCCTTCCACTTGATTCTGCTTCACTTCGAAGATACCTTGGAATGCTAGGGTATTACAGAAGATTTATCCCTAATTTCCATAAAATTGTCTTCCCACTCATGGAGAAGGGGAAATTTAATCCTAAATATAAGTCCCTTAGTTGGACTCAAGAATAAATAACATCTTTTCAAGAAACTAAGGAAGCCTTTCAAAAAGCAACAACACTTCCATTTTCCTTACCAAACGTAACTCACCTACAATTGGTAAGAGACAGCAGTCAGACGTAAATAGGAGCAGCTTTACACTAGATGGTTGATGACCAACCTGTTCCCACAGATTTCTACAGTAAGAGGTTATTAGACCCACAACGAAAATATTCTGAATTTGATAGAGAACTTTTAGCAGCATACTATTCCATGCATCATTTTAAACATATGTTGGAAGGAAGAATAGTCACACTTTGCACAGATCACAAACCGCTAGTCTCAGCTCTCTATTCTAAGAATCCTGCCAAAAAGAATCGTCAGCAACGACACTTTTCAGTTATCATTGAATACCTTTCTACAATGCATTATATCAGAGGAGAAGACAATACTGTGGCAGACACTTTTCCAGGATTGCTTCAGTAATAGTGGATGTTGTCGATTTGCCTGCCATTTCTCGATTTCAGGAAACAAATTAAAAAATCAAAAAATATTACATACGCCTTCGCCCCTTCAGAATGATCTTAAAATTTGGTGTGAAACTTCTACATTTTAACCAAGACTTTTCTTACCAAAACCAGCTCACTTACAAATCTGTAATACTTTGCATCAGATGTCCCACCCAGGAATCCAGGGTTCGTTAAGTTTAATCAAGAAGATATATTTCTGACCTTGCATGGATCGTGACATCAGACTTTTAGTGCGCACTTGTGATCAATGTCAGCTTTCTAAAATTCGTCGTCATACCAAACCAACGGTCACTCCATTAGAAATTTCTTCTTCAAGATTCGAAACAGTTCATATAGATATAGATGGGTCCATTTCACCTTCAGGATTTGATGAAAGCTCTTCTTCTCCAGTTTTCGCTATCCTACTCACCTGCATTGATCGAAATACACAAAATGGCTGAAAGCATCCCAATTACCAACAGCTTAAGCAAAGTCTGTTGTCTATGCTTTTATGCAATGGATATCCAGATTCGGTTTTCCTCTCTATGTGATTTCTGACAGTGTGGTTCCTCAATTCGAAAAGCGAGGTTTCAGTGAGTTGTGGCCCACAATATGATTGGTTTCCAGCGTTTCGAACAAACCTCGTACCACCCAACAAACAAATTCCCAAATAGAAAGGTTTCACGATCTCTCAAGACTGCCTTGATGGCAAGTAAAGAAAACTGGCTTCTGTCTTTACCAATCACTCTACTTGGTCTCAGAGCATTCCAAACGATTCCAGTTATTCCGCCTTTGATAAAGCAGCTAACTTGAAAAGCACAAGTATGTCCTTGGAATTCTTCAACTTCTCCAAGCAAATAAACAAGAAATGGATATCTTTTAATGAAAATTTATCACCCACAGAAAGGGAATTGACTTTAAAGACCTTCCAACTTTTCACTCCTTCAACAATCCTTCATATATTCCGGAGGCACTCAAGACCTGTTCTCATATTTTCCTATGGACTTGATAGAATCAGTAAAACCCTTAGAAGCTCTCTATAGTTGGTCCTTCAAATCCTTTCAGACGAATAACAAACAAATTAGTTTCAAGAGAAGAACTCCGGCACTATGAATGGTTCAAAACTACAGTAATCTCAAATTAGCGTTTTAAAGCGCTTTAATGCGGGAAACAGAGGTAACAGTCAACGATTTCCTGATGCCCTGATATCTATGTCTCTGAATGTCGAACCTGATGATCCTGTGATAGTTTCTGATTGTCCCTGATGAATGAATCACTAGATGTTTCTAGAGTGAAGCGATGATCCTGTCCCTGTATGATCCTGATTGTCTCTGATAGTCCCAGATGTTCTGATGTCCCTGATGACCCTGGAATGTCTCTGATGTTCCTACGCGACATGATCATGAAGTCTGCTGAAGAACCTGAAATGACTCCTGATGGTCGGCGTGATGCGCGATGTTCCTGATATCCCTGAGCGGGGGTCTCTGATATCCTTAAGATAAGTCCTTACAATGTCCCTATTCTTCAAGTGCCCCTTACTAGAACAGAAAACCCTCCCCGATACAGTCCGCTTCAGCAAGTAGTAAACCACTCAGTGGCCCCTCTTAGGATATCTAAAATAATAATAATAAAAGCATGCACACTCCCTAACAGAGCCAATCAAGGAGATAGATCCACCTCCAGTCCCTTCTTAAGATTATTCCCTCAAGCAACAGGTTCCGCTCAGAGAAGGAAACCACTCGAAGACTGTTCTGTGAGGGAAGTAAAGTAATATT
The DNA here is from genome assembly GCA_015478945.1 of Trachelipus rathkii. Taxonomy (NCBI): domain Eukaryota; kingdom Metazoa; phylum Arthropoda; class Malacostraca; order Isopoda; family Trachelipodidae; genus Trachelipus; species Trachelipus rathkii. The sequence continues at coordinate 19,348 of JABUQX010037624.1, read as the reverse complement.
GTTAAGTGTTTAATTAGTTCCCCAACGAAATATTCGCGAGCGAATGACAACCAAAAAAAACGATATAGAAAAAACGCGTTTCGACAAATAAGTAACAATTATTTTGAAAAAATATATTGAAAAAAAGCTTAATGTTTCTTAAATAAAAAAAGAAATAATGAAAAAATTAGATTATTGGGGAGATAATGTATACATTGTATAATGTATTAATACAATAATTCATTAAAGTGATTGTATTAGAATTTATTTATATTTTATAAAATAGAAAATTAGATTTAGCAAGAAATATAATACATGACATTATTTAACGGATTAAACTCAACCTTGACTTTCTTGGAATGTGAGAAATGTTAGGGATCATAATCCTCTTTCCAGATTAGTTGTTCCTATCTTCAGGCAATTTTATAAAATAATCCTTTATAAAGTTAGACCAAAAATAATATATTTTTTAATATGTATAAAATATTACTGAGAGTGAAAAATAAAAATAAAAGTATATAAATGTTATTTTTTTATTAAATTATTTGCCATAAAATATTAATTATATATGTTAATCTTATTTTATATAATAACTTGTGACGACTTTTACATTTAAAAAAAAAATAAATGGTGAATGTTACGCTTTTGTCTTATATAGCCTATTAAAAAGATAATTCGATAGCGCTTTAGCTAGCCACTACAAGATAACTTGCTAATAAGAAAATTAGAACATTAAGCTAAATATCAGCATCCAACCTACGAAGCAGGATAAGAAGAACTCTACATTAAGTGGACTGCGCTCGTCTCCTACAAGAAAAACTGTGCGACTACAATGAGTCTATCGACATGGCCCTAGCTTCTTCCCTTCTCTCGAAGCCTACCAAAGAGGCTTAGGAAACAACCTTCTCGGTTACCAAGACCGGTTGGACAATCTCAGAGTTTCTTGTTGATTCCGGTTTCCGGGATGGTGCTATCTTCGCCTGACCTCCGAGATCTTCCAGTTCGTTTCTGCCACCTAAAAAGTAGTTTAACTACAAAAGAGATAATTTCGCAGGTAACCGCTAGGTTACCTGTCATAAAGATAACTACAGAGAGTATTCATATACTCTCTGTCCCTCCAGATCTGTCCAGAGAAATGCAAGGAAGAACACCCAGCCTGTGTTTAGACAACATTTACAAAACGAGCTCGTGCAGATCAGCATACACTCTCCGACAACCTACGACCGCCTTGCCTTAGCCGGACTTCATCCGAACCAGTCGACGGCTTATCCTGAAGTGAAACAACACGTCGGCCTACACAACCTTAGCCTGAACATTACCCACAAAAAGGTGGCTTGACATCCAAATACTATTTAAAAGAAGTTTTGATAACGAATAATTTATTATTTTTAGTTTCCTATAGCCAGTTCTATAGAATTGCTGATCATCTTCCGTCGCTATATAGTTGTCATACCAGATAATAGGATACCATATCGAGTGGCGATTCCATGGCTTAAATATAATTAGAATTTATATAGTAATATATATAATAATAATATATATACTATAGTATATATATATATAATATGATTATATATATAATAATACGTATATATATAGATAATATATATATAATATAATGTTCATACTTGTAGCAAGGCAGGAGCTTGCCAAATTGCAAAGTAGAGTTGGGTGAAGTTCCCACTGAGAGTGAATGTCAAGAACGACATGCCCCGATACACGACGTTGAAAGTATGCAAGTTAAAAGTTAGTGGAAAATAGATTAAGGGACTGGTTCGGACTTTAACAGTGCACATGGCCGTATTTAAAGCATGGGCCCCATGGCCCGGCCCCAGGCGGCAAAATTCTGCGAGGGCGGCAACATTCTGTCGAGCGCAAATTCTCTAGCCGGAATGTTTTTTTAAAAAACTTATATGTTGTATTTGTAGTTATATATATTAATAAATTATATTATAAAATAATATATATATAATAATATATATATATATACTATATATATATATATATAATTATATATATTATATATATATATAGTCATATATATTTAATTTCTATCTATTCTTTATTCATCACGCAGTGTTTCCAAGTACAATTTTTGATGTTAAAAATAAAATGTAAGATTGTCCTTATTTGACATTAATTTGCCCTTTTCATTTTCATCTCATCTGGCAACCCTGATGGTATTCTTTCAGTTCATTTTGCCATATTCAGTGACTTAATATATTTTTTTTTATGCTATTTACAGCCTACTTGCTCTGGCTGATACATACATTAGTGCATCGGTTTAAAAGATATTATTCAAGAATAAAAAAGTTAAATTAATTTAGTTTTCAGAAGTAGAACATTATTATATTTTTAAAGAAATAGGTGACTTAGCAGTTTTGATATTTAAATGGATGCGTCGAAAAGTTGAAGCGGCGAAATACCGTAAAATAGCAGAAGAGAAAAGGAGAACGGAAAATGAAGTGTTATCTAGAAATACCAAGAGTAGACTCATCTTTATCACAAAGACAAATGAATCTATCGTGGAGTGCTGATGAATCTTGAAATAATTCAAATAAGCAGTTGTCGGGTCAAACGTAATCGTGAAACATATGCAATGACTTCTTACATTACTGTCGAGAATAGTTAGCAAGTAGACGAAGCACAAGACAAAGAAATATTTATACCAAGCGATAATCCATTTTATTGGAAGGTTAGTGAAAGCCACGCGAGACTTACTTTGCAAAAATATGGATTAATCAAAATTCAGACATAGATTTTTTAATTCTAGGAGAATTTATCCAGATAAAAGTAGATCTTAAAACAAAAATCCTTGTTGAACGCAAAACTTTGAATGGAGATGTGTGAAACGTGACAATTTTAGTGTTACTCTAACAGTCAAGATCCGGTCTTTTGTGGTTCGCGTGTAAACATATTTGGAGGCGTGTCGTATCTCAGTTCATAACAGAAGGATTTAACGATGGAAGATGGCCAATACAAGATTGGTACGGAACATGAAAATTCTCCGTCGCCATCTGTGTTTGTATGTGAAATGCTGAAGAGAACAATAATTCATTATGTAGAGTGACAAGCAGCTGCTTCATCAATAGGAAGAAGTAAATATTGGAGAAATGCACTACAAGAGTATTTGTTATTAAGAAACTTTTTCCCGTACGAGTTACCATTCCGCAGCGATGATGAAAAATAAATGCTCTGGTCGAAATGGAAAATTTTATTATGTGTCTGGAACTTATGCAGCAATGACCTTTTTTTTTTTTTACAAAATCAACCTATCTCAATGTCAAAATTCTGGCAAGGAAGCACTTCTTATTTATCACATAGCACTTACGAAAAACTTATCCAAATTATGGCTAGAAAGTAATCAGTCAGTTAAATAGTGAAAGAAATTCAGGAAAGAAAGTATTTTTCTATTATGTTGATTCCACTCCAGACATTACTCGTAAAGATCAGCTGAGCTTTATTACTTCAGATATGTTAGCAAAGAAGTTACGCCTAAAGAACGCTTTTAGGATTTATTAAAAATCCTGTTACAAGTAAAGAACTAGCGGAAACGGTGATGAGTTTCTCAAAGCCAATGAATTAGAAATAAGCAGTTGTCGGGGTTCAAACGTATGATAATGCTGCAAATATGTCAGGAATATATTCTGGCCTGCAAAAACAAGAATTAAAGAGTCAAACCATCTGCAATTCATATCAATGTCAGCTCATTCCCTATAATTTAGTGCAGATCTAGCTCTGCAAACTGTCTGTAAAACAGGCGTTTCTTATCTGCTTTGCTTCAGAATCTTTATAATTTTTCTCGGGCTCTACGCATCTTTGGGGTATCTTAGAATCTTTCTTAAAAGAATATACTGTCAAAACACTATGTGGACAGTGTGTCAGCTCGAGAAGAAGTTGTAAAAAGTCTAACAAAAGTTTGGAAGCTAATTGTTAAGGCTGTTAAACTCTGTACTGAAGATAAAAAATGAGAGAACCAGTATTTCAGCAGCAGGCAAAGGGAACTTGAAAAAAATTGAGTTCCTATAAATACTCTTTATGTCTGTAATACATGGGAACCAATACTTATAAGATTTGATTCTGTAAATAAAAAATTGCAACCTGGAAGATATGGATGTGTCCACCGTTATTAATTTGTATAACTCCCTGTGTAACTTAGTTAATGAAATTAGAAGCTCATTAGAAACCTACGAAAATTAGTGCCAAAGAAAATGTGAAAATCTTTACACAAAAGACATTAAGAATGTATCTAAACTAAGATCTAGAAAAGAAGAAAATTATCAAATATGCATCCTCCAAGCAAGCTTCAATACTATATTAGAAAAACTGTCAACAGAATTAAATAGGCGAAGTTTATGCCATACAGCGA
>JABUQX010037624.1:0-12500 GCA_015478945.1 Trachelipus rathkii | reverse complement strand
AAACTCAAATTAGAAGCAAAGATTTGAAGGAATGAATAATTGCAGTTGTGCAGTCGGAAAAAACTTGATGAGGGAAAGAGGAAGAAGCAAAGTTGGAGTTGACATTCTTTGCAAAATGCCAGAAGGAGAGTGAATAAGAGGAATTAGAAAGGTTTTTCCATTTTCTACGGAGAGAAAAATTTTATGGCTACGAAGGATGATAGATTTTGAGCGGTTATGGGATGAAATATAAGTTAAGTGAGTTTCCAGAGTTTGAATATAGCGTCCCTGCGGTGAATAGCACTAGAACAAGCAGATTTAAACTAACAATTGTTAGATTTAGTTAAAGGGAAATAATATGAAATGAAAGCCTCCATACCAGAGAGAATCTCTGGTTATATCAGAATATGGGTTCTGCACACCCCGAAGGACCCTTTCTACGGAAGCAGTAGTCATTGCATGGGAAATCAAAGAAGTACGACCAGAAGTCCAACCAGTTTTCAGGGGAAGGTCCAATTTTAGATTCGGGCTGAGCCTCATTTAGCTCCTACCTAAAAATAGACATCAAATTCTTAATTTTCAGTCAATTTTGATCGGAAAAAAGCAAATTGTAGCTTTTTATAACCTCGGAAACGTCTTTTTCGGGTATATTTCTGTCTATAGTAATTTTTTTTTTATATTTTCATTTTTTGAAAACAGGTTTTTCATACTTTTTGATTAACTTCCTACAATTTTTTTCGAAATGACTTCAAACTTGAACTAAGATAATGGGTTCACATATACCTACAAAATACAAACTTATTTTGTTTGATTTTATGACCCCAGATCCCAGAAATGGTCAAAATTGAAAACCTACTTTTTTTTGGTTTTGAAAATGAAAAATTGCGATAATTTTTATTCTGGTCAGGCATCAGGATGAAATTTTCAGGGCTTTTGTAGACGGGGAAGATAAACAATTTTTATTTAGATTATTCTTTTGAATATTCAATACTTTTAGATTTGTTCTTGGGACAAATTTTTAATAAATAAATGTTTTGGAAATTTAAAAAAAAATTTTTTTTGCATATCAATAAAGCTATCTAAGTTAAAAAAGGTGTATTCTCGTCCGACTATATACGCCCTGAAAATTTGATGTTGATCGGATAAGTAGGAAAAAAAATATTTCAATATTCACTTTTTCCAACAAAAAAAAAAAAAAAAAAAAAAAATTTTTTTGAAAAAGTCAAATAGTAAGATTTTTTTTTTTCCTTCTTATCCGATCAACATCAAATTTTCAGGGAGCATATAGCCGGGCGAGATACATCTTTTTTACTTAGATAACTTTTTTGTATATCGCATAAAAAAATTTTAAATATTTCCAAAACACTTTATTTTTTTAAAATTTGTTCAAGAGAAAACCAAAAACTACTGCAATGTACAAAGAAATTATCTGAATAATAAATAAATATTTCCCCTGACTACATATGCTCTGAAAATTCCATCATGGTCGCAAGAGCAGAAAAAATAATTATCGCAATTTTCATTTTAAAAAAGCAAAAAAAAAAGCAGTTAAGAAACTTTCTTATGATGACAGACAAAAACTCAAACCGTGACACAACGCACATATTTCATAAAGACCCATCTATGTATAATTAAAAACTTTGAAAGTCATTTTCAAAAAAAAATTGTAAGAGCGCAATCAGATGTCAAAAACATAGTTTCAAAAATTTGAAAAAATACCAAAAAAAAAAAAAAAAAAAAAAAAAAATGACTATAGACGCAGAAAAACACACGACGACGTTTTAGAAGTCAGAAAAAGCTGCGGTTTGCTCTTTTTCGATCAAAAATTGTGTGAAAATTAAGAATTTTATGTCCATTTAGCAGCGGCTAAATGCGGCATTATTGACTTAGAAGATCCTTCCCCTTCAGCATCGAGAAGTGCTTAAGACTAGAAGCATACAAAAACGAGTGCAGAGATAAGTGATCGCGAGAAACCAAGAGAGGAAAAGTTGTAAACAGAATATGATAAAAGGAATTAGCAGCGTTAGGAAAAGTCTATAAATATTGGGTCATCTCAAATTCGAGATTTGGATAGAAAAGTGGTAGACGAGTTCACCAGATGTTTCTTAAGAATAGGAGGAAAGCCATTGGCTGTCGTGAACGTTTAAATCACCAAAAATGATTTCACAGAAAGGTGAAGAAGAGAGAATATGAATTAATATGAAATTTGGAGTTTTTCTAGTGCCCTGGGATGTACCATAACACTCCAATGCCCAGAACAAACTAACAAATGGGAGGTAATCTCATCGCTTCAAATAATAATAATAATAATAATAATTATAATAATATAATAATAATAATAATAATAATAATAATAATAATAATAATAATAATAATAATAATAATAATAATAATAATAATAATAATAATAATAATAATAATAATAATAATTATTATTATTATTATTATTATTATTATTATTATTATTATTATTATTATTATTATTATTATTATTATTATTATTATTATTATTATTATTATTATTATTAGTAGTAGTAGTAGTAGTAGTAGTAGGTGGTAGTATAGTAGTAGTAGTAGTAGTAGTATAATTTACCTATAGCTGGTATTATGATTGGGGCTCAAGGGCCAAAAAACTGTTGCAGATAGTTGCTCTTTTTAATATTATAAATTTATAACTTTTATTGTGTTTTGCATAAGAATAATACAGACGCATGTTGTATTATCACTCATAAAAGTTCAGTTTTATGTATTTCAACAATTATTGATACTTATGTTACTGTATCCATATTTTGAATAAATGACGTTGGACTGAATTGAATTGAACTAATGTATATAAAAATATATAACCTATATATATATATATATATATATATATATATATAAATATATAATTAATATATATATATATTTAATATATATCATATATATATATACCATATATATATATAATATATATAAGAGATAATATATATAGATATTATTCATATATATATATATATATTATATATATAATATATAATAACTAATATATATATATATACCTATAGTATATATATATATATATATAAGATATAATATATATAATATATATATATATATATATTATATATATATTATATATATATATATATATAATATAATATTGTACTATATATATATATATATTATATATAATATATAATATATATATATATAATATATATTAATATAATATATATATATATATATATATATAGTATATATAATATATATATATATATATATATATATATATATATATATATAAAATAAAAGCGTAAACAGCAACTAGAATTTTTCACATTCTTTATTTGTTTAGTTAATCAGACGTTTCGGATAAAGGTCTATCCATCATCACTGTATTAAACAAAAAAAATTACACATTCACAATTAAATATATAAAAACATTCGTGATAAATTAACAAAGTTTTGCACCTCCATATGTACAAATATGATTAAAATCAAGCTGAGAATGAATCCTGGTTGGTTGATTATTATTTAACATCAATGAACGGGAATATATAATGGAAAATTAAACTAGAACTTGAAAATTTTACAAAATTAATAATTAATAATAATAACAATAATAATAAATAATAATAACAATAATAATAATTAAATAATAATAATAATAATAATAATAATCAATAAATAATTAAATAATAATAATAATAATAATAATAATAATAATAATAATAATAATAAAATAATATAATAATAATAATAATAATAATAATAATAAAATAATAATAATAATGCAATAAAAAATAAACACTAATAATGGTTTTGAAACTGCACCAACAACGTCATGATATATATATATATATATATATATATATATATATTATATATAATATATATATATATAATATACTAGTATATATATATAATATATAATTATTATAAATTTATATAATATATATATATATATATATATATATATATATAATTTCCACTACAAAGCGTTGATAGTTTAGTTATAGGAAGTTGAAAAATAGAAAATGTTTTGTGTCCAGGTTTACTGTTTGGCCCAACAATTAGGAATTGAGCATAGCGGTTACAAGAATATGGAAAAGCTAAATAGAGAATTGAAGACTGTGTTTTAAAGATGAATCTTTAACTTTCCTCAAAGGAGTAGTTATACAATAGTACTAGAATGAATAGAATGATAAAACAATTCGACGGCTGCAAAAGATGTTGGAGAAGGTCACAAAATGAAAATAGTTAATAAGCTAGTAACCTCTAGATTCCACATTTTCAAGAAAACGATGCGTGTGTGTGTAAAACACTCCGGATATTAGGTTCATTCCATGGGAAATAAAAAAGTAGGAGGACATCAAGCAGAACATTACCCATACGAAAGTGTAAAAGACTCTTCAAAGTGGACGGGCTCCTGCGAAGAACTTTAAAAGACTGTATAAGAATTCAGATATAAGATGTCTGATGGAGAATCTAGAGGTTGAAGAGTTCAACAATGCAAGAAAAGTGTTTAAAAGTAAGAAAAGATCTATTATCTTGCGGTTCATCTACAAGAAGATCAAGTAAAGGAGGTGGGAGTTGAACTATCTGCTTAATGCTGCTCTCTCTAGTGAAGAGGCAAGCAAGTTTACTAGTTCATTCTTGAAAACTTTGGTGAACATTGATAGTAGTAGGACAGGGATATTGTAAGTGTCCATATTTGGACCACCCTGACCTTGACCGACCTTGGCCACCTTTTTTGACCTTGACCTTTTTGGCAACCGAATTTTTTTAGCCCAAATTTTTACCTGACTTAACCTTTTGGGCCTTGACCTTTTTAGGGCCTTGACTTTTTTTTGGCCTTTGCAACCTTCGTGACCAAACCTTCGAGAAGGGCGTGTTAGACGGAGACGGAGCATCCTTCGTACGTAGATTGCCCCCGACTATTTTGACCCCCCCTTTAGGGCTAGCCCTTATTTTTTATGTTTTGCCTTGAATATTTCGCGCTTTGGCCTTATTTTTCGGCCTTGATACAGTTATTCAAGTCTGAAGTTGACCATTCTATAAAGGTCATTGGAGGATTAAGGTCGTCATAAAATTGAAACTCCTCAGGTACTGTCACTCGCCTTTGCGTAGCGTATCCTGCTGCTAACATTGAGCTTCATGTAGGTATCGACCTGTTTGATCTGTCAACTTATTTTCCATCCGCTCGGTTCGCACACACACACACACACACAGCACACACAACACTTACACTAGTATAGCACACATTCAACTATGACACTTACACTCCCCCACAGATACTTACCACTACATTTACACTATTTAAAAAAACCCCCCCCCCCACACCGATACAAAACACAACTACCAACCCTTTTGGTTCTTCCATGGGTAATTTTGACCAACCCAAATTTATTGGCCATCCCTAATTTTTTCGGCAACCTAATTTTTCGGCCAAACCTTTTGTCTTCCAGCGTGCAATTTGAGGAACCCAAATTTTTCGGTTTCAACCCTTTTTGATTCCAGACAATTTTGGCCTTGAGCTTTTTTTGACCTCTGTAGCTTTTTTGATGACGTCAATCTTTGATGACCCTATTTTGGTGGGGTTGTGGGGTGAATGGGAAGGGGGGGATACCTAATATTGATGCCAACTATTGATGGTTTCCCAATCACCTAAGGATGGTCTAGGAGTGTTCTATGAGTATTAGATTGAGTGCCAGGTGATTGCCAGGTGAGTGCCAAGTGAGTGCCAATGGAGTGCCAATTGAGTGCCAAGTGAGTGCCAATGAGTGCCAAGTGAGTCCACATAGTGCCAAGTGTGCAGTGCCACTTTTTCAAAAGCCATTTTCTAGCCTCCCTTGCAGCTCAGAATAGCCCTAAATATGGGTTGTCTACCCTAGGTTATAAGGTCATGAGAAATCGTATTGGTGATATATTACAAGTTGCTAGGGATGCTTGCCATACTTATGAAGTTAGTCTTTTTCTGACACTTATAGCACTCCAAATATATATCTAAAGAGTTTACACATTTTAGACAGTTGAACGCAAACGTCTTCTGAGTCCGTGACCGCCAGGTGAGCCCTCGCCGCTGAAACCGCCCGCGTGCGCACCGCAGGCGCTAATATTAACCGCGTACCGGCCGCCGCGTGCGGCCGCCGCAGCCGCCAACCATTACCGCGCAAACAAAAAAGTATGATATCATGTTAAAACTATTCAAAAGAATTTCTTTTCAAATTTACTATGAGTCATTCATTTTTACTACAATGATACGAAATTTATTTAAAAACAATTAACTTACATACCTTAAAGCAGTAATCAAATAAGGTGTTACCTAACACCCAAAGGGAATTAGTATGCTTTTGTTTTTACTGCTTTTACTGCTTTAAACTCATGTTTTACTGCTTTAAATATGTTTTACAGACTTAACTCACATATTTATTAACATTACATACCATAAAAGCAGTAAATCAGTAAATCAAATAGAGGTGTTACATAGACCAAAGATTAGTATGCTTGTTTTACTGCATTACTGCTTTTAACTCATGTTTTACTGTTTTTAACTCACATGTTTTACTGCTTTAACTCATATATTTAATAACATTACATACTTAAAGCAGTAATCAGTAAATCAATAGAGGTGTTACCTAGCTTTGATGCCCTGCTTTAATGCTTTAACTCATATGTTTTACTGCTTTAACTCATATGTTTTTACTGCTTTAACTGCTTATTAACTCATATGTTTACTGCTTTAACTTCATATACATTACACTGCTTTACTTCATATGTTTTACTGCTTTTAACTCATGTTTCCGCTTTACTGTTTTAACTCATTGCTTTACTGCTTTAACTCCATATATTTATTAATATTATGTTTCTTTTATTATTTTTTTATTTTGTTTTAATACTTTTTATTATTATTATTTTATATTATTTAAATTGTAATTATAAGTTAAACACACGCAGTGTCTGATATATAAACAGTTATATTTAAATAAAATGTTCGAAATTTTATTAAAAAACCTTTTTATTATACGAGTTTTAGGGTAGTAAATCGCATTTTTCATTTTAAAGCATTTTATTACATAATTAGAAACTATTAAAAAACATTGACATACAAATTTAGCATTCAAATATATTACAAGCTTTATTAAAAACAAGTACATTATTTAAAGCAGTATATATGAAATAAATACAATAGACTCCACACAAATTAGAATATAAGGGTTGAACAGGGAAAGACATAGTTTTTACACAATTTACATTATAATTTAAAAATAAGGTGATATAATGATTATCCAAATAAAAATTTTAAGTTCAAAGAATCAATTTATGTGAACAGCGTCGTTTTTTGCTCTATAACGGAAATCCAATGTCCTGTTGAGGTGATGTGACGAGCAATGTATTGATAATGAAGCAGGTATCCTTCTCCAACTTAACAAGAGTTTTTTCGTTAATAGCGAAACACTCCTAAAAAGCGAGTTTCATTTTTTAAACACGGATTTTATTTCCTCTTCATATCTTTAAATAATTCCAAAAGTACGTTGCGTTACTCTGTCAATTTTCAATGAGTGAGAAGCTCAAGGATAACCACCACAGTGATGGTGTTTGTAGACTGATCCAAAAAGAGAGATTAAGTCCTAGCTACCCTTTTTCTCAAAATGTTCTAAATGTAGACTTACAAGCTGAAATTTCAGCTGTGAGCATCATAAGGGCATATAAATTACATATCTTTGCGTATTTCTTCAAGATTAGGCCTGTCCCACTATCATTACATGGATACATATTGGCTATATAAGTCGTAAAAAGACGAATAAGTACAAGAAGATAGGTCTCCGTTGATAACATTCATAATCACGTCCGTGAGGAAGTCCATTCACATGATAAAACTGATACCTCTAAGCCCGAAAGGTGTGAATTTATAGAGGAACTTTTTATAATTCCCAGAGTAGCAGTCAGTTCCACAATCCCTATTATTACTTTCTGTGGAAAATTTCGGTTCACAATGTTAGGGATATTGATACTCTATGTCAGGGAAGTGAAATTAAATATCTTGTTTTCAACTCTCTTAATAGATAGGGTACTTTGCTGTAGTATTCAAAGCGAATTTTCAATTTCCAAATGCCGCTGTGGCTTGATAATTTCACTTTTCTGACATAGAGATAAGCTCCAACAGTTTGAAACAGGTTCTGGACATAACAGCTGTAGCAGTAGGTTTACTTTTTATTTAAAGAGCAAATTTAGGATTTGACCGTGATAAAATGATTCTATTATCTACAGATGGGGTAGAATGATTCTTTCTTGAGAGAAGATATCGCCATTTAATCGACCGTAAAATCATAAGTATTATTTATACTTTAAAGCTATCTTATATCTATAATGGTGCAGCTTCATCTTTAAACATAAAAACCAACATGACTGCGAGATGAAGACTGTTTAGCTAGTCTGAATATTTTAACAATATGTTCTATATAGCTTCTATAAAGGATAATTAGCCGTTGCGCACCTAGTGGCAAAGTTCGTTAAAAGAGTTATCAAACCGGTGTGAAACACTGGTATACAGGAAATTTGATTCTGCATATACTATATGGTCATCACCCGAAGGAAGATCTGTAACATCAGGTTTTGTCAATTTCGTTTATACATATAAAAACACATTAGAGGATTTAGAACAATAAAGAGCAGCTTGCAGAATATTGCAAACTCTAGAGGAGAACATTCTGTATTGGTAATTGAATGTATAGGATTAATACTGATAAAGTTGAATTCGTTAACGCTAATCTGTGTAGGGTTCACTGAGAAGAGATCCAATCACTCTTACAACAGTCTGGACTAGAAGGATGCAGGAAATGCATCTTGTATGTGCGAGTTCTTGTCGTATAATGAACATTTTCATGAAAACATTACTTATATACAGTAATACACACGTCGATTATATAAAAGTTAATCAGTTAGTAATGTATAGGCAAGTGTCGATCACCGATTCTTTAAAAGTTTATTGGTCCGCTTAGTCTTTTCTTTATGACAAGCTTCTTGATCCCTCGACCTTGACCTGACATTTTACGCCTTATTTTACGCTTAACATCATCCAACATCTCATCTGAAACATCGGCAATACGTCTTTTTAATGATGTACGAGGATTATTTCCTGCAGCAATATCTTGAATAGTATGCAAAACCTGTTCTTATAGCTTTTTACCTATATATTCCCCACCTCTCCTGAGTAGAGGCCTTGCACTTCCTCCATAGCTTGGCAAAAAATCCACCACGGCCATACCCCCTCTGCTTTTTGATCCTCTGAATACCCTTTCTCCGTCCATTATTACAGAGTGTCATTTCTATTTATACTATCTTTACATGTGAGATTAAGTTAGTGAATGAATCACATTTTCTTGCCTACACACTCTTATATATAATCCTTGTATCTGTAATTACTGCATCTGTTTCTTTCTAATATGAAACTTTGCATAACAATGCTCCGTATGTAAAGGGAAAAGGATTTCCTTCTACATCTTTATATGCACGCGTACAAGAGTCAAAATTGATCTTATTCAAAGGTAGATAATAAACATTATGAATGTTATAACTTTACTCTCTTTGGAAAATATACTACTCTTAATAAAGAAGCTTTAGTATTAATATTATATTATCAATATATATTATGATATACATAAGCCATACCTGTATGATTGAGCATCTCGGATGGGGTACTGTAATAATGCAGACTCGTCTGCTCATCTTTTTGTTCATGTGGAGTCATGTGCGGTTATTCTCCACAGATAGTATAACCCTCTTCAACATAGTAGGGATATCATGAAGTATATCCAGCTCACCATACCGTTTACGAATATGTTTACGCTGCCATGGTGAACGTCTGAGAAAAAACATATCACGGTCTCGCAGGTTTACACTTACTTTTGATCTTAAAGCTATTATTACTTTATCTTCATAGGTACGCATATCAGTTTTGATCATACCAAATCCTTACACATAATAATCATATCAAGAGATCGTTTAAATGACTGAAAATAGCAGGCACCGATTTAAAAAAAGACCTCCGCAAAGTAAAATTCTTCAAAGAAGTATTCTTTTGTGCCAAATGTAGTCGTATTCAGTTTTGTAGCAATTGTAGTCCTTTTCAGATCGCGAGTATCTTCCACTTGTAATATAGTTTCAACACATTCTACACTTCTGTACACTACCATCCAGAATAGATTGCGAGGTAAATTTTCTATGCCGTTTTTAATATCATTTCACATAAATCCTACTTCGTATACCCTCTCTTTCAATTTGTAAGATTTCATTAACACGTGTAAAATCCGCGAGTTTATATCAGGATGTAAATCCAAGGAGGCTGAAGACGGTAGAGTTAAATAAAAGTGGTCTACACTCTCCATGATTTTAATTAGGCAACTGATTAATGCATTCTTAACTTCCACTTGCTTTTATGGATAAGTATTAAACTTAGCAGGGTATCCCACCCATTTCACCAAATAAAATAATAATAAATAAAAAGTATTAAAATAAAATAAAAAAAATATAAAAGAAAACATAATGTTAAAAATATATAGTTAAGCCAGTAAAGCATTATGATGAAAACAGTAAAGCATAAAACATCACGCAGTTAAAGCAGTAAACATATGATTAAAGCCAGTAAAACATTGACTTTAAAGAGCTTAAAACATATAGAGTAAAGCAGTTCTAAAGCCAGTAAAACAATGAGTTAAAGCAGTATAAAACATATGAGTTAAAGCAGTAAAAGCAGTTAAAACAAAAGCATACTAAATTCCCTTTGGTGCTAGGTAACACCTCTTTTGATTTACTGATTTACTGCTTTAAGGTATGTAATGTTAATAAATATATGAGTTAAAGCCTGTTAAAACAATATGAGTTAAAGCAGTAAAACATGAGTTAAAGCAGTTAAAGCAGGAAAACAAAAAGCATTTACTAATCCCTTGTTTAGGTAAACACCATCATATGATTTACCTGCTTTAAGTATGTTTAAAGTAATGTTTGAATAAAATTCGTACAACTGTAGTAAAAATGAATGACTCAGAGTATATTGAAAAAAATTCATTTGAATACGTTTACATTGCAATTTCATATTTTTTGTATTGCGACGGTAATATGCGCTGCGGCGCGCACGCGGCGGCGCGTTACGATAAAATATGCGCCGCGGCAACGCACGCGCGGCGTTACGCGCTATATTGCGCCTGCGGCCACACGCGGCGGTTTCGCGGCGGGGCTCACCTGCGGTCGCGGACTCAGAACGTTTGCGTTCACTGTCTAAAATGTGTAACCCTCTTTAAGATATATATTTCTGTTCGTGCTAATAATGTTAGAAAAAGGACTAACTCATAGTAGGAAGCATTGTAGCAACTTGTAAATACACCAATCGAATTTCTTCATACCTTATAACCTAGGTATAGACACATATTAAGGCTATTCTAGGCTCAGGAGGAGGAAGGCTTGAAAAAAGTTGCACTCAGTTGGCACTATGGTGGCACTCACTTGACACTATGTGGCACTCACTTGCACTATTGGCACTCACTTGGCACTCCATTGGCACTCACTTGGCACTCACTTGGCACTCACCTGGCACTCACCTGGCACTCATCTAATACTCATCTAATACTCATAGAACAGCCATCAAAGTTGAGCCACAAAGTTGAGCCATCAATATAGGTGACATCAAAGATTGAGCCATCAAAAAAGCTACAAGTCAAAAAAGTTACAAGGGCCAAAATTGTCCCCTGGAATACAAAAGGTTGACCGAAAAATTTGGGTTCTCAAAATGCACGCCTGGAAGGACAAAGGCGTTGCCGTCAGGGTAAAAAGTGGCCTAAAAAATTCACGGGTGCCCAAAAAAGGCAAGGGTCAAAAAAGGTCAAGGTCGCGTCAAGGTCAGGGTGGTCCAAATATGGACACTTACAATATCCCTGTCCTACTACTATTGATATCACAAAAAAATACGATTCAAAGAAAGGAGAGGTAAAGTGTATTTTATTTTGGATTTAGATGATTGAAGAATTAGGATAGAAAGTAAATTTGATGAAGTCTAATGCAGAAAAAGAAAAGTGAATTTAGTTTGATTGGCCATGGCCATTTAAGAAGAGAAATCAGAAGTCTCCAAGATCAGAAACATTGAGAACAACAGCATCCACTGTTTAGGCCATCTGCCATGAACTGGAACTGAAGGATAGAGAAGTGTAGAGAAAAATTAATGGTAGGAAAGCCGACAAACTTAAGTTTCATTTGAAACAAGAGATGAGGAAGAAGATAGGTGACAAGTTTAAGAAAGTTGGTTAAAATAAAAAAATTTTATTAGCTGCGAAATTTTGCAGCGAAATTAATTAAAAGAAAGAGGGGACTGTCTCAGAGTATTTTGCGAAAAAAAAGGAAGTCATATGTGCACCATCCCCATTGTCAATGGCCCCAAAATCCCAGATATTAATGACAGGAGAGGTGGTTGAGGGGCTATTAGAAGCCGTCTTAATAAAGTTTTCGTAGTCAACATTCATGGATTAAAATTTTTAAAAGTCCATCTT
>JABUQX010037623.1:32500-52409 GCA_015478945.1 Trachelipus rathkii | reverse complement strand
ATAATCATAAGCTATCATATAGGAAAAGGATATTTTTATTTTTCACCTTCTATTTATGCTATTCATATTTAAAATACTTCGTGTTTATACATTCATTAGTTTATGGTTGGATTATTTTTGTAAAATCGGTTTATATGTCTTTAATAAGTTCAAATTATACTTTTTAATAAATATTTTAAAATAGTATTTAATTTAATATTTTTATATTATATGATTCTAATTATTAATTGTATTAATTTTTTCTCAATTATTTCATTGTATATTTGACAATTTTTCTTACAGATTGGAGTTAGGAGTATACAGGTGTTTTGGTTAAATGATTATATGGGATGGTCTGAATGATAGTTTACTTCATTTAGAGTAGCGCTAGAGAGCGAGTACTCCGGTCGGTGTTCCGTTTACTTAATATTTTTTAGTTTAAATATTTCGAATAAAGATTAAGTATTTTTCTGGTATGGTATCTATTTTAAACCACTTATTTATTGTAAATTTTGTTGATTTAACAATCATATTTCTCACATTAGGAGTTTTGGATACTTAGTATAGACGCAGTAGTATCACTAATATTGAGTTTCAGGTAGTTTTAGGTTCAAGGTGGTATTGTGAGGTTTTGCGACTAAGGTCTTCGGGGAGTGTGTTGAGTAAAGGTAGGGTGTGAATTACCTTTATGGTAGATTGCTAAATTATTGTGGTTGGGCTCAAGTTGAGTGATATCACCTCTTATTTACTAATTATTATTTATGGCGCTTGAGGTTGATATATGTATTTTATGTGTTTTTGTATTATGTGATATCTGTGTATGAATCTGAGGGAGTTGTTGGTGTTTTCAGTATAATTACATATGTTTCTTTATGGGGTTGGTTGTCTTGTTTATTAATTAATTTATTATGATATTAATAAATATTTTTATTAGAATCACGCACAAAAATGTGTAAGCTAACTTAACTACTATCTTTAAATTCTTTTACTTTTTTTCGGCTTTTATTGCTTTTTATCCAGGATGTTATTATTTTATTCTTTTTTTTATTTAATCAATACCATTTTAGTTAGATTGTTTTATTTATTTATTATTTTTTTTTTTTTATTTTATTTTATTCGAATAATTTAAATTAGTAGTGCACACCTCAAGGTATTTGTGTTGTGTATGTGTGTGGATTTTGTTTAGTGTTTTTTTTTGTTTGTGTTTTGTTGTTTAATTTTTCTAATATTTCTCTCTCTGCTTTAAGGGTTTTATTTTCTATTTTTATTATTGCAATATGGATGTTATTTTTATGTGTTTTTTTGCTGTCGCAGTTTCTTTAGCAAAAAAAATTTCATTAACAAATGTAACTAATATGGAGAACTATTATTATATTCCATATATTTTAAACAGTAAGTATATTTTATGCTTGAATACTGCCTACTAAGAACAATTTTATAAGTTTTCAGAGAAATTTAAAAGATCATCTTCGAGGTGATTAATTAAATTAAAAAATAAAAAAAAAAATATGTTATGAACATAAGGCATAGATAAATTTCTTTTGATAAGTGGTTTACACTTTAATCAATAAAGTATTTATATAAAAGTGTTAGTATTTTGAGTATAGTCAAATCTAACGTATAGCCCATGTGAAGTGAGTGTATTATAATATACATTGATCGTGAGGTTACGTTAATAACATATTATATATATCTTGCTATGGAGTTATAATAGAGTTAAACTTATTTTCTCTAAAGCTTTGTTGGTTTGTCAACCCCTGAGTGCCCTCTCAGTTGACTCCTCTCTGAGCTCAATGTGATGGTTCAACAAAGTTATATAAATATTAATTCTCATCAAATAAAAATAAAAAAATAAGGGCATTCTATTTTCGTAATTTTAATTATATATATTTTTATATTTATATTATTATTAAGTAATTATTATAATTTTTTTTATTTATTATTAATTTATATTTATATTATTATTATATTATTATATTATATATATTTACATTATTAATTAATATTTAATATATATATATATATATTTAATAATATTTATAGTATAATTATAATTTTATTATTAATTATTATTTATTTAATTTATTTATATATATTTAATATATAATATTTATTATTATTAAATATAGTTAATATATATTTTATAGTAGTATATACTATTTTGATTATGAATTTTATTTTTTTGATTATATATATGTTATTATTTATGTATTTATTATTTATATTTTTTTTATTATATTTTTAGGTATTATTTTTTTGCAAAATATATTTTTTTATGACTATAAGTTACAATTGCTTTATATACAGTTTTATATTTTAGTTATTATTAGTTACTGTTTTAATTTAATTTATTTTAGAGGCGTTTTGTGGTTTAGTGTGTTATTTGCGCTCTTCTATTTTTCTACTTTTAGAGTTTTATGTCGGACTATGCGTACCTAATGTACGCATCTATAATATTATATGTTAATGGCTGCATATAGAGGCCTATTTAGGCCTCAAATCTAATTTTTTATATATATGTGAGTCTAAAGCTAGTTATTTATATGAGCGCATCAAGTATCACAATTATTCTTTGTCTCCTTAATAGCCTGTGCTGTCCTATGAACAGTGATATCCTAAATAACAGTTGTTTTATGCAAGTTATATGTCTCCTTAATGTGTGTAATTCAAGTTTCAAAACGGTTTATGTAGTTAACATCCCTGATGTGACATAAACTTGTAAATAAGAGTTGATTTAAAAATTTATTTCTTATTTGGCTATAGAGTGTTTTGAAATGCTGAAGAGAATGTTAAATACTGTGAAATAATGTAAAGTATGAGTGAGTGAAGTGTTAAGTTGAATATAGTATGAAGTCTAGGTAGGGTATTTTAGTTATTATTAATTTATTTATTAATATATATTAGGGATGTAACATTCATTATAATGAATTGTATTGTGTAATTAGATTAATTTGGTTTAATTTGTATTGTACTTTATTGTATCGAATTAGTATTTGACACTGTGTTATAACTGATGAGAGTATATAGTGAGTTTTTTATATGGAGGTATTATTCAGTAGAGTTGGTACTAAGTTTATGAGTATTATTTGGCTTTTGGTTATTTAGTATTTATAAGGTTAATATAGGTTTAACTGTGAGGTATTTTAATCTGTTAATATAATGGATTTTATAATAATGTATTAAAGTATTAAGAACATTACAGTGGTTTATTGAGTATTTTAATGTATTTTATTTATATGTATATATTTTCTGATAGTTTTTTTTATTATTAGGTATTATGTGAAAATATATAGCAGAAACGAAAACGTCTTAATTATTTCCTTAATTAATTAATACTTACTTACTTATTTTTTTATTTGGCTTGATTTAACAAAATTTTACCTGTACTTATTTATTTATTTGATTGTTTTTTTTGTTACTATTATTTCTATTAAATAATGTATATTTTTATTAATATTTCTGATTTTTTGTTTATTTAATTTTTTAACTTATAATTTGAGCTCAACTTGGCATATATTTTTTTATTTAGGGGTTTGGACGTGATAGAGGGTGGGTTATATATTGAGTGATGATTATGTATTATTTTATATTATATATTATATAATGGGCTGGTTTCTGCGAGTTTTACCCATAATCTAATAATATTAGATTTATATAGTTTTCAATATTATAATATTTTAATGAATTTAATCTTTTATCCATTACTTCTTCACGAAAATATATTACATAATCTTATTTATATTTTATCTAAATTTAACTAAGAAACATTAGATACATGTTGTTTTTAGTTTTCAGATACTATTATATGTATTCATTTTTTAAACAAGTAAAATAATAAATATATGTAGAGCATAATTATCATATTGAGACAAACACTTAAATTTGAGGTCTCTGACAAATCTGCAATACTTGTTTTTTTTGTTTCTTACGTGATTAACGGTCGGCCTGTAGGAAAACCATTCCTTGGGGAAAAACAATGGACCACTAATATGGGGACATCTATAGAGAGTAGGGGAAGAGGACGTTGCTTAAATTGAGTTTTTTAGTATTACGTGGTCGGCGTGTGCTATTACAGATATTTGTGCTCAGCTTTATCAGTTAAATATATATTGATTTCCTTAAAAAGTCTATTCTAGCATGCTTTAAAGTTACACAAAAAGCTTAAATAATTTTCCTGCTCCTCACACACTATAACTAATGTAAGAATTCATATATTCCATGTAACTAGGCCATCCTAGGTTTGGCTCGGCTTAATATAAAGAGTTCTGGACACGTGCTCAAATTTAGCGAATATGGTGTAGTGTGCCTTCGAGCGCTAATTTTTTGAATTTTCATCTTGTAGAAAAATAAAATCGAGCAGATTCTAATCTACAATTTATTGGGGATGCGCTTATAGATGTCGCTTTAATTAATGTGACAACTTAGTATTTCCGGCTAGACAATAGGGCTGCATGCGCCGCACGGATCACTAATTTTGGAATAAATTTAGGAGTATCATTTGGCGCGCCATAATGCGTTCCTTGTTATTATAATATTTTTGTATTTTGTTTTATAGTTATACCTATTATATATATAATATTTGTAATATGATTCAAGAACATTGTCAGAAACAAAAGATATAATAACTTTAAGAACTGATTCCCAATGTTCAGAAAATAGTTGGGGAATTGCGAACTATCAAAGAGGGGGTTGGGGGATGGGAATTTGAGATCCTCTGACTTAGTTTCTTAATCTTTTCTTTTCTTGGTGTCTTTCTTATTGAGGCTTTGTAGTTGAGCTAGTGGCTAGCTTATTTGTTATCTTTTTTAGGCGTTGGAAGGTATTACTTGGTTGGAGCAGTATTTTGGAGCTTGCTGTTTTTACTTACTTGGTTAGTGTTGGGGGTAGGTTCTGGTTGTCTTGCGTTTGTAACGTTCTTCTTAGTTTTCTTGTGGTGAGTGATTTATACTGTGGCTTTTGTCTGTACTAGTAAGCTGTGATTTAGCTTGATTTGCTTTGCTTTGTTTCTCGTTTGCTTTGCTGTGGGGGTGAGTGCGTGCGTGAAGCGGATGTGAGGCCCGGTCATTGTGCGTTGGGGATGCTTCTTATAGGTTTTACACGAGGTGTAGGCATATACATTATACTTTAAGGTGGGTGTCTGTGTGCGGCACGATTTGTGCGTCTCGTGGTATGCGTGGGTTGTGGGGCGTGGTAGGAGGTGTCAAGGTGGTAAACGGCGGTAGAAGGGGGTGTTGGGGTGGGGGGGTCATCTTTGGGCCCTCTACTCCTTTGGCGAACTGGTGCGTCTCTCTGGTGTCGTTCGGTATCTTCTGTCTTTCCAGTCTTTGGTGATGAGCGAGGCTTCGCTCGTAGCGTTCTATGCGTTTAGCGTTGGAGGTGTTATTAGATGTCATTTTTTCACTTTATCGTGTGGTACACGGTGGCTAAACTGACATAGAGTTCCGGGAGTATCTTCTGATGTTGCTGTTTGCGCGAGTTGCCTTGGCTTTTTCTTCGCTCTTCTCTTGGGAGCTTGGATGCTGGCTGGTGACTGTTTATTGGCGTTAGTGTGTGGTATTTGCTATTTGATGTTGGAGGCTTGCTTTACAGATGTTTAAGGTTTTTTTTAGCCTTTGGGGGCTTATCTTCATTACTTCTTTATTACTTCTTCGCACTTAATCTTTACTTCTTTTCACTTCTTGCTCGTTTGCGTTCGTCTTGGTCTGGTGTGCTATGCGTGTGTGAGCTTCTATTCCTTTTCTTGTTCTTTGCATGTGTTGGCTTTCTGGTCTTCTGGCATTTTCTGTGTCCCTTTGCTTTCGTGTTTCGCTTCTCTTCTTGTTCTATGTGAAGATTTTGTCTTTATCGCAGTGGTCTCGCCGCGCTCGCGCCTCTCGTTCTTGCTTTCACAGTGTAGACGAGACTCTCTCACTCTCTGTTTTCCGTGATTGGTGGCTACTTGCTTTCTTTCGTGTGCTTACTTCTCTCGAGTTCACTTTTTTAGACGTTTCACTAGGCCCTCTCACTAACGTGGCGTTTCTTTCTTCATACTTACTTGGTGCCTTTTATTTGTAGCAACATTGATACTTGTCATACTTTTAGTCACTATGTTTCTTTTTCTATTAAGCTTAAGCTTGGTCGGGTGGGCAGAGCTCGTTGTTTGGGGAGTATATTTGTCAGTTATTACTCTGCTGTGTTGTTAAACCTCTCTCGCTGTTTTTTTTTACTATCGTTTTCTTTACCTTTTTATTCGTTAGGAGATAATATATTTCTTAACTATAACTAGTATTTTTTTCCTTAAATTTGTTTGACATTCACAAGATATTGACTCAGTATTCGAATCATCTTTCTTTATCTTTATAGTTAAAAACTTGCCTTTTCTTTTTCATTCTCTTTTACTAATCACATGTGATGGGAGCGGGAAAGCTCATATCGTTAAATTACCCCCATGAGAAGATGAGGAAAGCGGTTGCGCTATATCTTTACTTTACTAGATAAATCATCCTGCTGATATTTCAGGAAAAGAACTAATTTCAAGTGTCGCTTCAAATAGTGGATATAAGCACACATTTAGACAAAAATAGAGTCCGTGATGAAGTTACTAAAGAAGGAATTTTAATGGCTTTTTTTAGAACTTTGAAAGCTACATATGCTCGTAAACAGCATTGGCGAAAGCCATTGAATTATTTTTTGGTATTATTCACGACCTGAAGAAAACTGTGAGTCCCCGTGAGAGGAAAGGTGGTCTATGGGGGTTGGTACTTTTGCTTGGGTTGAATATGGCTGTTGCTATATTATTTATGTACGTGATGTCCCTTGGGCAAAGAAGGAGGTGTCAGACAAGAATCTCTTAGTAGTGTTTTGAATGAGAGCTAATAAAACAATGCTATGTTATGCTTTTGGGGGTCATTGGGCGTTGCTCTATTTCACGACAAACTAATTCTAGTATAAAATTGATTTGAAAAAACACAATACCATTAAGAAAATATTTCCCGCATATCTTGTGGGAATTTATAAAGGACCTTTATTATGGTTTTTTTTTTCGCTTAGTCGTCTTTTGTGAGAAGAAATATTAATGCCTAAACATTCCCATGCCTATGCTCAGACACAGATGGTCTTGAACAACACACAAGGTGCATGCTCAGGAGTTGTTATTAATAAGGAGCACTTTGTAACGAATTTATGCTATTTAGCATTTAAGAAACCTCATTTTCACTTGAAGGAAATAATACATGCCACATATAAATAAAGATAAACTTTTTCGATTTTTGCATTCGATAGGGGGCCGGCATAAAGGTCGTGGTCTATGGTCGATTGGCAATTCGGGTGGCTATGAGAGTGTGGTGTTTACCGCGGGGAACCATTATTAGTTTCGCGTCAAGATGGTGAGATTGCCAGTTTGTAAGTGTGAATAAAGATGCTGTTTGGTGTGGTGCGTCTAGGGCAGTCCAAGACCTTGGATATGATGTGTTCATAACCTTCCTGCAAGCCAATTCAGTGTTTTTTTGTTCTTACAGCGTTTGTGTGTAGAGTTGTTTTAGGTGCTTATTTTTATAGTTTATTGTTGTTCTTTGCTTATTTGAAATATGATGTGAATAAATAATTTATCTATTTACTTATTCTTTTATTTATCTGTGATATTATAATGTGTTTAAACTACTTTTCATATTATATTTCTGCTTATTATTTTTTACTGTGTGAAAAATTATTTGTTATTTCTGTGTGTGTGTGTGTATTTGTGGTAGGTCTTGTTTTTTTTCTCTAGTAAAATATTTATTCTTATTCTTTTGGAGGGTTTGGTTAAGGTTTTTTTTTGGTTATTGTTTTTTATTTTTTTTTTTTTTTTTTTTTTTTTACTGTTGTTGTGCCTTGTCCTCAGTGATTTTTATTTTTTTTACTATTATTTTGCTTTTTTTTTTATTACTTTTTTTGTTTTTATTTTGTTTTTCAGCATAGTTTCTATCTGTGTGGGTGTGGTGTACTCGTGTTGTTATTCAGCAACTCCATTTTCTTCTCTAGTTCATATCTCTAAATTTTTCACTTACATTTAATGTTATCTGGGTGTGGTTGGGGAGAGAATGTGATCCTTTTTATTAATTAATTTCTCTTATTACTTGTGATTTTCTTTATATTTTATATCTCTCTTTTTTTGGATATTTTATCACGGGTTTTTTCATTAATTTTACTAGTGTGGTGTTAAAATATGAATTTCAACCTGATATTTTGCATTTGACATTATTTATGTTGTATTTTTCGCTTTCCAGTACTAGTTTATTTTTTCCACATGCTACTTTCATATTTAACAATCGAATGAGTTAGAGTGGTTGTATTTGTAAGTTAAAAGAATCAGTCTGTCTATTTATTAGTTGTTTGTTTTTTGTATTTCAAGCATGCTTAGAAGTTGCAGTAAAGTAAGGGATTATGTTATGCATAGAGAATGTTGTTTAGTGTGTATCGGATTTGGGGTTGGTAATTTGGAAAGTGTATTAGAAGCGAGTAGGTGCATTAGTTAACTAAAATAGATTTCGTTTGTTTTTTCTTTTTGTCAAGTGTATTTGTTTTTTATTATTTGAAAAAACGTTTTCATGTGCTTAATTATTTTTCGAATTTTATTTTCATTATAATCTTTTGAAATGTTTTTCTAGCTATATTTTTGTTTCTCTCATTTTTATCTATTTTGTACCATCTTTTATTACTATCATTCCCTCTTTGACCATCTCTCTGATTTTTTTCTCTGGTTGTGCTGTAGTGTTAACTTATTTTTTCATATTTTCTGTGTCACTGTGGAGGTGTGTGTGGTGTGGAATTTTTCTATTAGTTGTTATTTTAAATCAGATATTTTTATTTACAAATCCATGTTTTGTGTTTTTCGGTGAATTTTCTTCAGCTTGTGGTTTCATTTATTCTAGTGGTGATTGTTTATGTTCTCATTTGCAGAAATCAGTACGTAACCTTCTTTTTCGCATTTTTCCAGCTGGATCATCCATGTACGATATTTTTTCTTTTACCTTTTCTCTACACTATTACCTTATTAGTAAGATCGTATTTATTCCTACTTGGGGTCATCCATATGATTATTCGTTGCAGAACTCAGTACGAACAACCTTCTCTTGCATTATATTTTTTCCAGCTGATTCTTCAGTTAGCGATTATGTGTCTTGACTCCTCTTATCCTTGCATTCTTTTGTGGGGGTTTTCGACAAGGTCAACCGTGCAATTGGTTAGGGAGTTTTTTGGTGGGGGGGCAGGGGGGCGGGGGGGGGGTTGGGGGGTGAAGGGGAGGGGGGGGGGGGGCGTCAGTGGAGACGTGTACATGTGCGCGCCAGCTGGGTCCATTCCTGAAAATTACCGAGGGATAGGCAGACCGAAGTACGGGGGAGAGCGCGCAGTAGTGCGAAGGCGGATACGCGCAGCGAATTGCCTGTAGAGTTTCTGGCGGACGAGACGAGATATCCGGGAGTCCACCAGGTGGGAGAGGGGTCAGACTGGAGGGAGATCCGAGCAGGGAGCAGTGGAGGAGGGAGCGAGGTAGTGAAATGTGCCGTAGTTAGGATGATAGATTGTCGCCGGGGGGGGAGTGAGTGCCAGGTGTGTACCGTTTTGGAGAGCCATTGACTAATGAATGCAAAGTTCATGTCGTAATTTTTTTCAAAATTAGGGTCGATGAAGACCTGCTAAACGTCACAAAGTACGGGGGAAGCGCACGCAATAGATTGTTCAGGAGCTGAAATATTAATGCCCCACTTGATATATATAGTATGGAGGTGTATAGAGTTGAGTAATATATATATAATATAGTATAGTAAAGAAGGTGTATTTGCCCATCACTGATATATATAAGATGATAAGTCTATAAATTTAGTATACAATATATCTATAGTGGTTAGATATATATATTATATATATTAGTATATATATATATATAGTAGTATATCAGGCGGGGAGTTTGCGTACTAGAAATGATTGCGGCGGGTTCGCACGTGATAGGGGTGAGCTAGATGTTCAAGTTCGTCGCGACCCTTTTGAGAGAATTGACGAAATGGATGATCGTATAGAAAATGGTTCAAGAGTTGCCAAACTGGATAGTCGCCCTATAATAAGAAACTCGTCAATTCATTACTGGTTGAATGAAGGAAATCCTATGTTTCGTGCTATTAAACCACTCGGGAAATTTACTGAATTGTGAGAGTAGTGGTAGAGAAAGCAGATGTCGAGGTAATTGGAGTTGGTCCTGGTTTGGTCACTGTACAGAATGGCCTGAATGATTTGGTTTTGTGCAGAGTCCGGAATGCAGAAAGAAATAGCTTGAGAAGATGGTTGAAATGTGGGGAGTGGGCAGTGGTTGTGTGTGAAGAGTTATTAGTATGTATTATAGAAGTAAAGTTGTGGAGAAGAGTAAGGTGATGGGTGATGAAGGGACACTTTCGTGTTTGTCACATTATTGTTGGAATAATAGGAGATTATATGGTTTTCATGATAAGTGTCTGGCAAACTTGCGGTGTTTATTGGTATTGATGCAGTTTATATGTGGTGAGATTGGTTCATGTTGGAAGATGGGGTTACAGGTATGGTGGGTTGTGCTAATTAAGATCCTTGTAAAAGTGCGAAAAGGAACTGTCTTGGAAATTGCAATAAGAGTTCTGCATGAAGGATGTTTGGTGTGTTGGCGCTGTTTTGTTATTCAGTAGTGTAACTTTCGTGTTGAAATTCGAAAAGGTAATAGATTCGGGGGGCTAGCAGGTGCATAATTTGGGGTTATTACGCCTCCAATGGTACGGTTATTTATAATAGGTTAGGTGTGAGATAGAAACTGAATAAAAAAAGTATAATGTTATAGTAGGGTTTGAAAGCTGTCCGATGTGAAGGAGAAGGAAGAGGTTAGGAGAATAAATGTTAGACAGTTATTAACATGTTTGATTCTATGTATGAAAGGATGGATGGAGGGGTTGGCGTGGCTATATGAAATGGCATAGGTGTCTGAATGAATAGGGAAGAGTGTTCTGAGACTGTGTTTGTGAAAGACCGAAAAGGTTGATGATCTTTTAGCAGATAAGGTCGGAAAGAATGGAATGTTGAATGTGGTTGTATAACAAGAGTATTGCCTATCTGTAAGATGCATTTAATGTTGGTTGCGCTCTCTGTACCAATATTGAACCTCACCCTAGTGATAATGCCTGATACGGTTGTTGAGAGGTAAATCGCGTCCTACGATTGCTGGATTTATTTTTTATGTGGAATTCGTTTACCGTGGGTTGGTTTCGGGTCTACAGAATTAAAAGTAAGTTTAGGGTGTATCGGTGATGGGATTTTAGAATTGCGAGTTGGAGTTTTGGCAGAGAGTGCGAGAGAGGAATGTTTGTGCATTTAAAATCATATTGTTTATTTGAATGGCGGTGGTTTTTGAGGAACAGGTGGGTGGGGAGAGGCGTGTTGTTTTGTAACTCGCTTTCGAGAGATGAAAAGCCTCTTATCAGTTGTACGAGAATTTAGCCCCTATCTATTCAGTGGGTGTCCGCGTCGCGAATCGTGTAACTGAATGACCTTTTGTAGTGCGGATTTTCTGAATTTTGGCGACTGAGTTTCACATGGACGGTAATATGCAGTTTAAGAGGATGGAGAGGGGGGCTTTCTTTTCAACTTACGTCTTGTCTTCTTAAACTTCTTTTGCTCGGGTTCCTAGTATGTTGCGGGCACCTTACTGTTGGTGTGTTTGTGTTTTTTTTTTTTTTTTTTTTTGTTTAGTGGTTGTTTTTGGTGGGTGGTTTTTTGTGTTGTGGTGCTGTTTTTTTGTTTTTTTTTGTTGGTTTTTTTTTTGGTTTTTTTTTTTTGTTTTTGGTTTTGTTTTTTGTTGTTTTTTTTTTTTTTTGGTTTTTTTTTTTGTGTGTTTTTGTGGTGGTTTTTTTTTTGTGTGCTGCTTGTTGGTTTGTCCGTTTGTTGCTTTGTTGTGTTTGGTCTGTTTTTTGTTGTTTGTGTGGGGGTTGTTGTTGGTTGTTTTTTGTGTGGGTTTTGGTTCCCGATTTGGGAAGAAGGAAGATTATGATATTGTTATATAAAGGAGATATATATATATGAGTAGGTATATATATATATGAGTATTATGTGTTTATGTATATATAATTATATATATATATATATTATATTAATATAATAGAGTATTATTTTTTTTTGTGTGGAAAAAGTGTAGGGGGGTGGTTATAAGTTCATTGTTATGAAATAGGGTGGTGCAAAAAAAGTTGTGAGAACATTTTATATTAGGATACAGTATAAACCAAGAAAAATAAACAGAAGATATATATATATATATATATTAATTAATAATAATATTTGTGTTGTTAATAATATTTAAAAAAAGGAGATTATAGTATATAATATATATATATATATATATTAATAGTGGTAGGTATATATATTATAATAATTACTATCGGTATTATATTATATAGCTGGTATATTTATTTGTTTGATTTGTTATAATTTTATACTTTTGTGATTATATAATGATTTTGCAGTTTAATTTTTTTTGTATAGACTTTACAATCATTACTCCTTGAGTGGGAAACACATGCTCAATTATTTATTTCAACTGGTTGGGGCAGGAGTTATTTTTAGTAATAAGAGTAGAGTATTTTATTATTTTATAGTTTTTTATATTGTGTTATAATTTGGTAAAGGATTATATGTTAAAAGTTTTTTTTTATATTACTCATATATGATATATATATAAATATATATCGTTATGTATATATTTATTATTTAGATTATGAGGTGTTTGAGTATTATTTTGTTCCTGTTATAAAATTACTGAGTCTTAGTTGGTTTATTTTTATATTTTTTTCTGGGGGCTAGGGGCATATTGGGTTTTGTTTAATTATGATATATATTTATAGGTATATATATAAGCTATGGTATTATTTTTGTATATGTTATATATATAATACAGATGTTCATACACTATTTATAGTTTATATTATTTATGTGGGTATGTTGATAAATTATACACCATGTTTTATAAATAATATATATATATATATAGATGTTATTGTGTTTCTCAATTTTAGTTTTTATAGTATATAGTAGTATTTTTCTTTTAGTTATTAATATTTTATTTTATTTTTGGTATGTATTTAGTTGTTGATAGATTATATTATTTTTCGTATAATTAGGTTAGGGGGGGGGTAGGTGATATAGGTGTGTATTTATAATAGTATTAGTTATATGTGAGTTGTTTTTATTTTTATATATTTTATTATAATTATATTATTTATTTATTATATATTATTATTTTTTTATTTTATTATATTTATATGTGTGGTGAAATGTATATATATCTACATGAAACTGAGTAAGAATGAAAACAATTTTTTTATTTAATATATATTTGTCCAATATTGTTTACCTTCTGGTATGGACCTTTTTGCTGGTTATGTATTTTGTCAAAGGAAAAGAATTAATGTAATTATTTTTTAGAAATTTCAGAATAAAATAATTTTTTTGATTATGTAAAAATTTAAATTATTTATTAATAAATTGTTTTTTTTAAATCACTTTATATATTCTCTGTAAAACGGGGCATTTTTAACCCTCTTTTTTTTTTCTTAACATATAAAATATTTTTGTTGTAAGTAGCTATTGTTCGTGATAATTATAGAGCGGTATAAGGAGAGTAGAGAGAGATGTTTGTAGGTGTGGTAAAAATTTCGAGGGTAAAGGAATAGAGTTGGTAACTTTGGGGTGGCGGTTTATTGATTATTTCTTATAGCACTTTGTGTGTGGGTTGTGGTTGTGTTGGCAGAGCAATTGCTTAGATTCATAAATATTTAGGTTTTAGGGGTTATGTTTCTACTTTCCGAGAAAATTAACAGTTCCCCATAATAAGGTTTCTTTCAACTCGTAATTTCCAACAAAAAAAGCATGACGAGAAATGCACAGGTTATATATATTATATACGGTGTATATATTTAATAGTTATGATGTGTTGATGTTGTTGGATTAGTGTATAGTGTTAGATAGTGTATGTGTGTGTGTGTTAGTATGTGTATAGGTGTGTGTGATGTGTTAGTGTTGATTTATAATATGATATAGTTATATGAGGAGGTGATATTTAAGACGTTGCGCTTGCAGAAGTCTGCCTTCGCTTCATATAAATATATTTGGGGTTTAAAATGTCGTTTCAAGACAGGAGCCCCTACTGCGCACAAAAAAAAAAATAGCGGCGTTAACGCCTAGTCATATATATATTATTATATATATATATAGAGAGGTGTAATAGTAGATGTATTAGATCTTGAGAGAGTTATAGATATAATCGGTATATATTATTTAGTATATTATATATATAGCTATATATAATAGTGATGTATCAAGGGGACATGGATTTGACTCAAGAAATTACTAGCAAAGGTGGGTTCACTTGGTCTTTGTTTTTTCTCTTTTTGTTTTTTGTTTTTTATCCATCCAAAGTTTGTATCATAGCCTTCATCCTTAATAGTTAGTGTTAATTACAACTAATAACTTTTGTGTTTTTTTTCTCTCTGTACTGGTTTGAGTAGTTGCTAAGATAGGTATTTTATTTGTTTTCTGAAAGACTTTCTATCCGAAAGAAAGAGTTGTTTCCTCTTCCTTTTTCTTCCGCTATTAAATGATCGATTTCCTCTAGTAATGCACCCCGTTCCCGCGTGAGCTATAGTTGTCTCCTGTCGCACGTCCCTGCTTTAGCTGTTTCTCTCCGCGTCTTTATTTAATTAATTTAATGTTATATACTTCGTGTCAAATTATTTTTTAATATTAAATCTAAATAGATATTTTTATATGCATACATGCCGCTACAAAAGATTTAATTATGGACGAACTGGTTGAAAATTTGAGAAATGATCCGCTGCTGGTCAGCTCTATGGATTTTCCATTCTCCCATCCTCTAATTGTCGTTTCAAATAGGACAGAGATCCATAATTAACCTTTTTTTTCAAAAAGTAATATGGTGCTCGGGAAATTAAAAAGCAGTTAAGGTGTCTGACCTCTTGCCCTCAAAATCATTCCCATCTCTATATTAAAATTATCTTTCGCTTCTATGATAACAGCCCGCAGATGTGGAAGCGTAGTGCTGGTATGTTGGTTAGTGATGTTTGTTATTGTATAACGAAGTTGTGCTAAGCTAGAATTCCCTTCTCGATGGTGCGAAGTATGGTGAGAGAGTTATGTGCCATGGGGTTTGTTCTGTGTGAGTACGGTGCTAGTGCTGTTGTGTGTTGTCTGGGTTTATTTTCACTGGGTGGTTTGTCTTCCAACATTTGTGAAGGCTGTTCGAATGATTTTGGTTTTGCGGATCTGATCAGCGATCGATTATTCTTTATTGAGAATTAATTTGTATTGACTCTGTGTGTCTATCTTTATATTTTAATTGTAGTTATGTAAATGACAAAAATATTCCGTATGATAAAAATATTGTGTTATGAGTTGTCTTAAGGAAGGAGTTTTTCATGTTTCAAGGGGGGTGGTCCATGTGCCTGCGTTTGCCTAGGCCCGTGGTTGGATGGTTTGGCTCTTCCTCGGTACATAGAGAGCGATCGGCCTCCACTCAATTAAGTATGGCTCTTATATGGTTTTAGACGGGTATTATTTCTCTCTCTTAGTTTGGAGTATGTGTTTTTACCTACTACTATCTGATGACTGATACGTCCGACAGTGTTCGTATATAATATATATTTATAACGGTTATGGTTAGATTATTATTGCTGGTTATACGTTTGGGTATATCTTTTCGTATTTTTACGTATCACATGACGGTTGTACCGCATTTTCCATTGATATATTACAGTTATTTCACCTATCAGCTTTATTACACAGAATTGGTTTATGTATAGTTGCTTCTTTTAGAGTGTGATTGACATTCAGGTGTGGTGAAAATGATGAATTTATATTACAATGTTCGAGTTAGTGAACGTATATTGGTAGTTCAGGTAATGAGGCCATTTCAGTCTGAGCAGATACCAGACTCACAATTTAATTAATGTATGTGATATTGTTTATATTGTGATTTTATTGCTTCATGGTACCTTTTAAGGAGGGTTGGCAGGTATCTTTAATTTTTGGGGAAGTTGTGAATATTAAAAGAACGAAGTCTCTTTTTAGACTTAAACATATATGTGTAATACATTAGTTTGTTTTATTTTCTTGTTAAGAGGAAAATAGAATAAATTAATTATTTTATTTTCTATTTTGAATAACTCTGGCCTGAATTTCTTAATAATAAGTTTGGGTCCTCTATATGTTTTTGGGGGGTCTAAGATTTTTTGTTGATAAATATAGGCTGTTTTGGCCTGTTCCGGGGGGGCTTTTTTATAGTTTCGGCGTTTATACTAGAGTACAGAGGGGAAACTTTTTTTTTGGAATTGCCGTCTATCTTAGCGCAAGTTTCCGCTGTTATTTTCCGTGTACTGACTTCGTTCCTTTCCGCTCTACTCTTCCGCAGTCCGCTACGTTTATTCTGGTAGTTGTGGGGCTGCCGCTCGAAGGCGGGAGGAGTCGTGATGACATAAAGAGCGGAAAGTGCCCACCGTCTTGATATATTAGAGAGCATTATTATTTTTTTTTAGTGATTTAATATGCTTATAGTATTATATATATATATATATTGTACCCGATCTTTTCATTTACTTATTAATTTATTTAGTAGTCTGGGATGATATTTATGTATTGATCGATCTTTTTTATTATATATATATATGGTATATTCTTAACTTTCGTAAGACTAAGATTTCGCTTGTGCTTTGGCGCCCATTGAGATATTGAGGCTGATACATTTTCCGATTTGTATCTTGATGAATGATTAGGGTTAGCGCAGATTTTTCATATGTATATGAGTTACGTTCGTCCTTCTCGTTTGGCCGATTTGTCCATTTTTGTATTTGCTTGTTGCTTTTGAGAGGTTTGGAGAATAGAAGTTGTTAAGATTGTTAATAAGGGTGGGTGTTTTTAGTTGAGGTGGGAGGCAAATATGGTGGCTGTTCGACGTAATTAAAAGGTAAAGTATTTTGAGAGGACTTTAGAGAGCAGGAGTGATTTAGCTGCTTCGCTTCATTTATATATTTGAGTGGAGATGAGATGGTGAATAAGTGTGTGAGTAAAAAAGTGGAAAAAAAAAAAAACTGTGAGTTGTTACGTGAAATTTAAATATAGGAGGACATATGAGCTATATTACAAATGATCGGGGTGTGTTCGTTGTGATGGGGTTCAAGTTTGTTTTCCTTTTTTGTGGATGTGCGTTTGGTGGAAGATTGGTGTTATAATAGAATTACTTCTATTTCGGTCTGGTTAAATTGTTTTTTTTTCTATACTATCTGTTGGATAAGCAGATTGGAGGGATAAGGTTTATTGTGCGCTATTGTTTGAACTGGTAGAACCGTTGGTTTTCGTTGTTGTATCTGCGTTTTGAGTTGATTTGGAATCGTTCCCTGATTATTATAGGTCCAATTGAATTGTAAGACTTCTCCTTAGCCTAATCTGGTTTTCCGTTTAACTTTTCATCTTCCTTAACAATTAGTCTTAATTTTTTCCGGGATAAACATATGTTTAACTAAGCGTTAAGTTCTTTTAATGAGCTATGGTAGAGTCAGGTAGATGTTTGTTCTTTTTTTTTAATCTCGTCTTTTAATTGCCTTCTTTGAGTAAGGGTAAAGAATTAATTTTTGATTAATAAAAAATTATGGTATTTAAACTATAAATATATAAATATTATAATTTTTTGATTAACTGCTCACTTATTCACTTTCTTTTTCGATTGGCAAATTTTCGTTTTTCAAAAAATGTATTTTATAGAGTTTGTTGTTTTTTTATGAATCCTTGGAATTAAAATGTTCTTTTCCTGGTGATCCAGATAGGCGCTGGGTGGAGATATAATTACTTTCATTTGTCTGACCTTGATATTCTTGTTTTGATGGGGTTGAGGATAATGTTAGTAATCTAAGTTGGGTTCTTACAAATAAATAGACTGTTTTTTGTGTAGTGCCTCGTACGAAAATTAGTGTATTTATGGAATGTTTTCAGGTGAAAGCGGCAAACTTTGGATGGCCGAAAGTCTTTCCAATGTGTGTGTGTGTGTGTGTGAGAGTGAGAGGGAGTTAATATTTTATATGCAGTTTTTTTTTTTTTTTATAGTTAGATATATATATATATAATATATAATGTATTATTATATTATATATGTTCTCTGTTACTGTTTCATTATTTGTTTAATTATATATAATTATATATTTATTTATATATAAATATAATATAATATTATTATTATTATAATATTATATATAAATATATTAATAATATAATATGCCAATATTATTAAGCTATTAATATGTCTGGTCTCCTCTCTCTTTTTTATATTAAATATAATCTTCTCTCTTTCTTTGTAAATTATATTATTAATATTCATATTTTATAATTATATCATCTACTCTTTAACAATTAAAAGGTAGCTTTACTTTAAATTTGGTGGTTTCTCATAGACCACTGAGAAATGCATACGTTTGAATCGAATTGGGGTGGTATATATTTAATTTTTTCAACATCCTAGTGCCTTTGAATTTAATCCTATAGCATTGTCAAAATGCCATCTTCGAAATGAAATAAATATCATAGACACTATAATTTTAAATAAAAATTTTTTTTAATTCCTACCTTGTTTGTAAATTGTTGGCACAGTAAGTTGTTTTTTTTTTTGTGGTATCTATGTATAATATGATGAAATTTTATGTTTTTCCATACAAATATTTATTTTATTGAAAATATTAAAACCTTGGAGGGGCTTAAAGCTTTTCAGATTTCTGTAAAACTTATTTCCGGAAGGAAAAAAACTAACTTCAAATGTGTTTTAATTAACCTGTTTAGCAAGAGGTCTATCCAATTTATCTTATCTGAAAATATTACTAATATTATAATTAATTTTTTCACAAGAATTTTAAAATACTTTTCTTTCATTTATATTTACTATGTGAAATAATTTCATAGCACTACGACACAATTGGTACTTTACCTTTTTTGCCTTTTTTTAAGCTGCAACTTTTGTTATACATTCTTTCAATTCCACATTAAACGGACTCAGCGGAGTGTTCTCTTGACTCAAACCCCCTCTAAGATATTCTGATCTAATATTGTAATTTCTTTTAAAAGATGTTGGTTTTGTGCTCTCTCTCTAATCTCTGTCTCCTCTCTCTCTCTCTCTCTCTCTCTCTCTGCTCTCTCTCTCTCATCTCTCTCTCTCTCTCTCTCTCTTGCTCTTCTCCCTCTCGTCCTCCTCGTAACTTCATACCAAGAAGTTATCCCGTCCTGTGTTCACAAATTTGTTGCTTCCGAGCTTACACCCTTGGCTTGTGGTTAAACTAGTTTCGCTCTCAGTTTTTCTTGCTTACCTTCCTTTCGTTCGGAAGAGTAGAGCTATGCTACAACCTGTTGACCGAAAAATGGGAATCCCTCTGAACCACTCTAGCTACCGCCCTTTCGCTCTAAACTTCTACTATATTCAAAGTTTTTCGAATCTCTATCCTTAACCGGGAACATACAAAACATCTCAGATTCTCTTCTAGATCTTATCTCAGATCGACAGAATGGATTCTCCGGCTTAGGAACACTCTGCTGGGAGGATCCTCTTTCATTTCTCATTCTTGGTCCTCTGGCTTCTTATGGGCACTTTTTTGTTTAATCTTTTGCCTTGTGCTTTGAGACATATCGCGAAACTTCGGGTTAGCAGTCTCCACCAAAGACCTTGATTTCCTTAACTTCCCTCATGATGATCCTTTCCGATCGGGTTTATTTTTAGTCAACAGTTGTAGAAAGGCATCGTGGTTCAAATTTCTGAAATCTCTTAATAGTGATGTTCCTGATTTTTCTTTTTTTGTCTTTTGTCAACTCTTTTGCAACTTTACATTAATGCCTTTCTTCACGTTTTCACTTCATACTCTTA
>JABUQX010037623.1:17500-22500 GCA_015478945.1 Trachelipus rathkii | reverse complement strand
AAGGCATCAATGACAAGAAACTAACAGTAAATTTTTGGTCTGGTTGTACCGCTAGAATCGTTAAGGACACAAACCCCTTCGAACATACAAATTATAAAATAGAGTCTTTTAATTTATAACTTGCCACAGCCTGTAAAAATCAGTAGTTTCGCTGACGACCTTATAATCACAGCTCAAAGCCCCTCTATAAATACAAGACAAGAACTACAGCAATAAACAAACTAACTAGAACAATGGCTGACTACGAGCAGAATGACAGCCTCTCCCCAAAGATCCTCTATCTCACTACTAACACCTGAAAAAAAACCGTCTAACACCCACCTAACAATTCAACTTTCAAACAACAGACTCCCTCTTAATAATTAACCCACCATACTCGGCCTGACTTCCGATAAACACATGTCATTCACCCTCAACATAAACTTCATCTACTCTAAAGCCACACATAAACTGAATGTAATGAAAGCATTAAACAGAAACAAATTTTGGCCAAAACAAAGAATCCCTTACAATAGTTTTCAGACAACATCTCCGTCCCATCTTAAGATATGCTTCGCCAGCTTGGGCTTCTACAATATCAGGACCAACATCTAATTAAAAGAAATCGAGCATAACAGAGCTTTGAGAGTAATAACAGGCTATCTCCCCTCTACTCCCATCCATCGCTTGGAAACAGAAACAAAAATACTTCCAATAAAAGCCCATTTCGAAGTGATAGGCTACCAATTTTGCAGCAAAACACTCTAATGAAAACCCCCTGCACCAAACATTACAGCAACTCCCGCCACCAAGAAATAAAAAAGTTACATCAGCCATGTACTATTCTAACATATACAATACGCCTTTCCCTCCACCCACAGACACATCCACTGTCAAACACATCCACACCCAATCAATACAAAGAACGACCTCCGTACTTCAAGTTCGTCCACCCGAAATATCTCCCACAGACCAGTACCTTAGATCGTCAAAACCAGAGTGATGCTATCCCGCCTTCGTTTTCGGCACCACCCTTAACTTTAGGAATATAAACAAATATCATAACGCTCCTTACGCTTACTGTCAAAGATCCCAGCAAAAAAAGTCCAGCAAAAAAAGTCCAGATTCCAGTGGGTTTTAAAACCCACTCTGGAACCTACTGGAATTTTTTGCTGGGATGCTCCTCTCAAACAAACGACGGCACAGAACACCTCTTACTAAACTGCTCTGACTTAACGGACATCAGACGTAACTTTGATACACTTGCTTTGACGAATCTGTGAGCCAGGCCTGCTTTGCTGGCACAATACCTCGAGATCGCCCGTTTCCCGTGTAGGAGAGGAGCGGGGACCACAAAGTAATCTATATATATATATATATATATATTATATATATATATATATATATAGATATATATATATTATATATGATATATATATATTTATATATATATATATATTATAATAATATAATATAATTATTTATATATATATATATAATATATATAGTATATATATGTATTTTATAATATATATATAATATATTATATATATATATAATATATATTATTATATATATATCATATAATATATAATATAATATATATATAATAATATAGACACTAATATACTATATATATTATATAATATTATATATAAATATTATATATATATACTATATATATATATATATATATATCATTTATATATATATATATTATATATATTAAATATATATATAATAATAAATATATATATAATATATACTATATATATATAATTCAGCCGGAGTCTACCGGTACTCCGGCCTCGCCAAATATCACTCTCGTGCATCACTAATATATTATATATATATATATATTATATATATATATATAATAGATATTATATATATATATATATATTATCATATATATATATAACAAATAATATATCATATAATAATATACGAATTAAAGGTTATTTAGGTATGTTTAGTTATTTCATGTGTTCACCACTTTCTAATCAGAAGTCGGTATATTTTAAAAAAGTCGTTAAGGAAAGTGGCTTTTTGAAAATCCATTTTGCTTTTCACAAAACAATACACGATACACACACACACTAGCAACAACCGACAACAACATACACCCCATATATATTATATATATATATATATATATATATATATATAATATATTATATATATATATATATATATATATATATATATATATATATATACATTGTTTTATTATAGAATAATTATTTATTTTAAAATGGAGCAGCAAAGTTAGTGGAAAGGTAGTGTCTATCTTTCTTGGGCAAAGATCTTTGTAGTACCTGCTGCAGAAATTTCTATCTTCTTCAGATTTCTGGAATTCTTATTATTTTTTTTTTATTTCATTCCGGAATTGTGCGAGGTCTGTTCTCCGCAGCAATTAAAAGTTTTCTGTAGAAAATACAGGAATCTCTCTGGTTTATTTTTCTCGCGTTCATTCTGCCACTTGATTTGTAAAGAATGTCAACTCTAACATTGCCTCTATTTTCATTCCGCAATCTTGTTTCTTTCGACGTCACTAACTCAAAGCTTTGTCTCTTTTTTTTCTACTTTAGGCGATTTCGGAGCTATTTCTTTTCCACACCTTCTTTCTCTCCAGCTGGTTTATTTATATAATATTGTGATTTATTCTAAAAAAAATTCAGCTTAAGTAGTCATAATTCCTAACAGATTTGTTACTGCTGTTCTTAAAACTTGTGCTTCGGAAGGTGCACCCTGCCTTCGTAAATTATTTAGCGAATATCTATCCATTTTAATTTTTCATTCTTGTTGGAAGGGTTTCCTCGAATTTCAACTTGTTCCGATGAAAAGAATTTGATTACTCAACCCTTCTAACATTTATTACTCTTAACCCTTAAACTATTTGATCTCAATTCTTTGACTATTTACTCTCAACCCTTTAACTATTTGCTTCAACCCCTATAACTATTTGCATTAAACCCTTTAACTATTTGATATCAACCCTTGAACTACTTGATCTCAACCCTTCAACTACTTGCTCTCAACCCTTTAACTATTTGATCTCAACCCTTTGACCATTTGATCTCAACCCTTTACTATTATCTCAACGCTTTAAACTTTTATTCTTTATTAGGTTTTCGAATCCCTATCCTAAACAGAATAAATCTAAAACTAAAGAGTAGATTACATTAAAGAAAGAAGGAAATATACACCAAAATGTTCTTAAACAAACCTTTTTTGTTATATCAAATTATGGCCCTTAAATAGAATATGTATGTAGAAAATATGAAATAATTTCTTTGCCAAACAACCTTTTTAGCCTGATTTCAAACTACTGCTGGTTCCAATATATAAATAAAAAGAATAAAGGAAAAACGAGAAGCAAAATTTACAAATCGAAATTCCAGTTGGACTGTAACAAAGGGTATTAAAAAATAGTGAGTACTATTTAAAAATATTTTTTTTCATTTAAATCTTTCTACCGCAAAATAAGGAAATTGTCGATTAAGACCTTTGCCTTTCAACCACCTATATGATAATATATACTAATTATATATATATATATATAATTATATATAATTATTATATATATTATATACTATATTATTATATATAGATATCATATATAATTATATATAATATATTATATATATATTATATATATATTTACTATAACGCGACACCTTGGGAAAAAATTTGGATGTTGCCACAGTAGGCTTAAAATTTTAATTTTGCTACTTTTTAGAAGAAAGAAAACTATATTAAAGGCAAGTAAAAGTAAAGATCCTACTATAATAATAATTAATATTATTATATAGATTATTATTATATATATATATATATATATAATATATATATATATATATATATATATTATATATATACTATAGTATATATGGTC
Source organism: Trachelipus rathkii (assembly GCA_015478945.1). Taxonomy (NCBI): domain Eukaryota; kingdom Metazoa; phylum Arthropoda; class Malacostraca; order Isopoda; family Trachelipodidae; genus Trachelipus; species Trachelipus rathkii. The sequence continues at coordinate 18,623 of JABUQX010037623.1, read as the reverse complement.
ATGTGATTTAAGGCCGTTCTTTTGCGTTGTTTTTTTTTTATCTGAAAAAAGTTTAAAAATACCCGTTATAATTGACAAAACATTAATTATGGTGCGAAGTTCATTAAATATTTGATTCTTTACTTTTTTTTTATTAAAAATTGTATGAATTTATTACAAATTGTGTTTAGTTATTAATTTATTTTCTCGCTAATAAAGATGTTATAGAATGTGCTTTATTTTTTTTTTTATTTATTTATGTGCTTAGTGTAGTAAATATATCTGAAAATTACTAGTTTAAAATAATATAAAAGCAGTGTAACTCAATCTAACGAATTACAACACCTTATCATAACTGGACTTAGGGCCGCTAAAAGTCACCCTAACATAACTTAACAAACCTTATCATTTAACGCGGGACTTAGAAATCCTGGTTATGATAAGGTTTGTTGAGTAGTTCAGGTTGACTTACACGGCCTTTAAGTCCAGGCTATGGTAAGGTTTGTTAATTCGGTTAGATTGAATTACACGGCTTTTATAGCCTACGTGTACGATTTAAGGCACTTTATTTCAGTAAAATAACTTCATACCTATAAATTTATTAAAAAAATTATTTTAATTACTTAATTAATTAATTAATTAAATTAAAATTAATTAAAATATATAATAATTAAATATTTAAAATTCTTGAAAAGTAGCCTACATCTATGATTTCGAGCACAATTGCAAATCTGGCAACATTCAATTATTTTCCAAAGGTGTCGCCTATAGTAACTATATACTATATATATATTTATATATTAATACTATATATATATATCGTATATATATATATTTATAATATTAATTATAAATATTTTAATTTTAAAAAATTTAAATATTATATTAATATATATATATATATATATATATTATATAGTATATATATATAAATAATTATATATATATATATATATATACTATAATATATATATAATAATATATATATATATATATATATATATATATATAATATTATATATAATTATATATACTATATATGTAATATATAATATATATAATATATATATATATATATATGATATATATATTTATATATTATAGTTATATATATATATATAGGTATATATTATATATAATATAT
>JABUQX010037623.1:0-7500 GCA_015478945.1 Trachelipus rathkii | reverse complement strand
TAAAATAAATATTCCATTTGAAAAAGTTTCCTTTGATTTAGCAAAATATTTTCCAAAATTTATATATATGTTTTCTACTTTTTTAATATATAAGAAAAAAAATGATTGGCTGGGTTTATTACAGTGCATTTATTTCAACAATTTGTTGTATGCCAAGAGATTGTTTAAAAAGAGTTAAACATTTTACTTTTCTTATGTATCAGGAAGTAATGGAGATATTAAATTTTTTTGAATCTGTTGTAATTTGGAATTTTATGATTCTAAAGTCTTGGTGATTGGGAGAAATTTAAAGTTTTAGTTTGTGATTGACGGGGTTTAAGTTTCTACTTAAATAAGTAAGCTGTTAGATCTTCACGTCCTGAACTACAAGTAGTACTTTATAACTGCTTGGATAAAGGGGTTCTTGTAAGTGCAGAACAGAATGAGCGAGGAGATGATTGAAGATGTACAAGCTTTTAATTCCCAATAAATAGGAAACTTGTTACGCTGACATGCTTAACAGCCTTTCTGGATGGAGGATTTTGATTTAGATTTACATTCATATATTTCCAAATATTGATAATTAATCTCAATGCATACTAAAAAATTAAACCATATCTAACTTCCGTATTCCAACCATTAAACTTATTTACTCTGATGGTAAAGATACCTTAACCCCAAACTAGTATTTTACATATACGACTCATTGTTTAATCAAAAAATATGAAATATTGCAAATTACATAAAAAGTATCAAACTCACGTCCAAGTGGCGCTGAATTTCCTCCATTCGTGGACTTAATATTTCCTGGTCATGGAGAGACCGACATTGCGTTTGTTTTGTGGAAAAAGTGACCAATAAGAAGGCGATCAGGATTTGCGTTAGGGGATACATCTTTTGCAGGCCTTAAAAGAAAAGAGAAAATACATTGTTAAATTGTGATATATATATATATATATATATATATATATATATATATAAAAAATATATTAATAAAAAAAATATATATATATATATAATATTAAATATATATATAATATATATATATATATATACAGAATATGAAAAGGGCCCAGCCCGTGAGTGGTTGTAATATATAATATATATGATATAATATATATATATATATATATATTATATATATATAAACAGATATATATTATATAATAATATTATATTATATATATATATATATATATATATATATATATATATATAAGTTAACAGCATATTAAACAACAAATTAATACATAATGAAAGTTTTAATGGATAACTTTTTTTACTTATTTATTTGCTTTAAAAATACTTTTATTAATTTTATTAATACTGAAATTAAAAAGATAATAATAAAAAAAAATACTAAAGGGGAGAAGAAAGAAAAATTTGAATAATGGATGTCTTGAAAACAGGTGCTGCTGAGTGACGATCTGGGGGGGGGGGGGGGGGTCTGGAGGTTCTGGTGAGTCCGGGGAGGGTCTTGGGAGGTTTTCTTCGGGTCTGGAGAGGGTCTAAGGGGAATGAGGGTCTGAAAAGTGGGTGATATTTTTGGGTTGGGAAGTTGATGACATTGGTTCTTCCTATCCTTAAAGATCGCTACTTTGCACAACACACACGAAACACACACACACACAGAACACACACAACACACATATATATATACACCTCTCTCGTCTCTTTTATATATATATATATATATATATATATATATATATATATATATATATATATATATATATAATATATATATAATATATATATATATATATATATATGTTCTAACAACAGAAGTTTGTTTTATCTGTGGACAATAAAACGTGAAAAGAAAGAAAATATTCAAGTTAGATGACATTTTGACGTTTAACTTTGAAAAGTTTTTATTTATTTAAAACAAAAAAAAAAAGTTTATCGATAAAGAAAACTTATACGTCAGATGGAAAATTAGACCTCCTAAATCGAGCTCAAAACGAGTATGTTCGAGCTTTATTAAAAGAGATTTAGTTAAAATAACAATTTGAGGTGTTATAAGGGTTGTTTCGAAATATCTCACATGAGGATGGTTTCTCGAGGATAATTATGAGCACGTTGATGAATGTCTCGCATTGGATTGTGATGTCCCTAAACGATAATAATGAGCACATTGATGAAATCCTTCGCATGGTTGTTGATGTCCGTTAAGGATAATTATGGACACGCCTGATGAGATAACCTCGCATGTGAACTGTGGATGTCCGTCAAAGATAATTATGGCACATTGATGAGATAACCTCTCCATGTAGATTGTGGGAGTTCCTCAAGAATTATGAGCACATTTATGAGATATGTCGCATGTGGATTGCGGAGTACCTCGAAGGATAATTATGAATAGAATTCATGAAATACTGTCCTGTGAACCGTGGATGTACCTCAAACAAGATTAATATGGAGGCATTGATGAGATATCCTCGCGTGTGAATTGAGGATGTACCTCGAGAATAATTATAAAAACATTGATGAGATATCCTCGCATGTGGATTGCGGATGTTCGTCAATTATAATTATGAACACAATCATGAAATACTGTCCCATGTGAACCGTGGATGTACCTCAAGGATAATTATGAGTGCATTGATGAGATATCCTCGCATGTAGATTGCGTATGTCCCTCAAGAATGGTTATGAGCTCACTGATGAAATATGTATGGATAAAAATGTTCTTCGAGGTTAATTATATGAACATATTGACGAGATATTCCCGATGGTAATTTTCCTTGTGGATAAATATAAACAAACGGATAGATATAACGAGGTAATTTTTCTCCGGAGGACAATTAGGAACACAGATTGAGAAATCTTCGCAATTAAATTTGATTCAAGGATAATTGTTAAAACGCAACAATGATGCATAAAAAATAATATAAAATTAAAAATGAATATTAAAAATTGCTAGCCTAAAATACGAAATTAATTTTGCTCCGTAAGGAATTTATGTAAGGAATTTTAACTTATTTTTAACTTACAACAAAATACATATGTTCTTTGTTGAATTTAGAAATAGAGATAAAAAATGATAATTTTTCTATTTTTATTTGTTTATTTTTTTATAATATTAAAGCTAAAATGTTTACGAATGAATTATATTTTCAAAATATGCCAGGATCATCTGCCCTGAGATTCAAGAAGCCGTGATAATTAATTGTTCATAGATATTATAGACTTATATATATAATATATATATAGTAATATAGATATATATATATTTAATATATATAATATAGTAATAATAATATATATAAATATTATATATATAATTAAAATTATTATGTATTAGAGTGAGTATAAAACGATGAACGCAATCCGTGCATTCGCTGCATTTTTCCATGACATATCTGCATCCGCAACTAGCATCCGCATAATTTTTTTTGCGGGTAGCGGATAGTAGTTCATCTATGAAAGTTATGAGGAATAACGTGTGTGTCAGCTACCTGTAATTATTATATAAAAATTTTTGATATAATAATATATATATAAATATATATTATGATATTATAATATAATATATATAATATTATATATATAATATATATATAATAATATATATATATTATATATTATATATAATATACTTAATATATATATAATATATAAGCAAAGGGACTTTCAAGGTGACAGAAACACTAATGCTAAAGAGATGATATAATGATTTCAAACTACAAAACGATGACTCATAGATTACAATAAACACTTTTTTACCTAAGATACAAAACAAATTTCTTGAACCACGTGTTTCACAGAGGGTTAAAATAAATTTACGATGCATATGGTGATGAAATGTCTGCTAAGCAGAAATATTCAACTCAGCCAATAAATAGCAAAGATCACACAAACAGACACGCAATACCTATCTGTTAGCGATCATCGCTGAATCCATGAACTTCTTTTGCTTCTAGCTCAAACGATGAAGAGTCTTTTCAGAGTTGTTCAAAAGAACTACTATCATGATCTAAGAATATCATCAAAGAGAAAAATGCTGGAATCAGATAAAAGATCCCTGGTCTTTGTGGAATGAATAATAGTTAAAAGTTTTCAGACATCTTGCAGAAGTCGCAGGGGAATTCTTAGCATGCCCTTTAAAAAGTGTAGCTAGTGAGCGTTTTTCAGTTGTGCGCAGATCTTATTTACGACGAAAGGAGAAGGCATAAACTCTGCCCCTGAAGGCTTCAGAGTTCAATTTAAATTTCTCAATTTCAATTTAGAATTATTAATTTATTCAAGCTAATTAATATATAACTTTTTTCATATATTGTTGGCGTGACTTTGGAAATGAAGTGATTCTGTGAGGTTGCAAAAGTGTGGGTCCTAAAGCTTCACTGCATGCTAGGTACATCAGGTGATATATATATATATATTACAATATAATTATAATAATATACTAAACTACTAGGATATATATATATTATATAATATATATATATAATAATAATATATAATTATATATATTAATAATATATAAATATATTATATATATATATTAAAATGAAGTTCTTGTGGCTAAAACTCTTTAAAACTACTATCCGCTATTACTCAGCTATATTCGCATATCCGCGGATAATAGTGATCTTTTAACATATCCGACCAGCGAATTAGGGAAAAAATCATAACTATCCGCTACACCTTTATTAATAATATGTAATATATAAATATAATTAATATATATATATATATATATATATATATAATATATATATATATAAAATATACTTTAATAAATTATATAAACATATATATATGTCTAGAATATTATAATAATATAAATATATAAGAAGCCTGTACACCATTTTATTATATCAATTATGATATTGTTATGATTTTTATTATTTTATAATTTGTATATATAATATATATTATATATATATATAATATATATTTAATATTATATATATTAATTATATATATATATAATATATATTAATATATTTATATATATCTAGTAATATGTATGATCATATTATATATATATATATGACCTGTTACTTTGTACTTTTTAATATTTTTTTTTAATAAAAAATAACATTTGTTAACTAGTAGTCGTACAGGGATGCGTGGCATACGAACATTTATCTACGGGGAAATCTCCCCCCGTACTCCCGCCCTGTGTCTGCTGTAAAAAAATTAAATAAAAATCGCTTCACGATCCAATACTCAAGCTTAGTAAATTTAAGAAAAGAAAAGTAAATTACCTGGCAATTAATTTGTTTTCCTTTATGATAAAATTTGTACACTTTATATTTTCAGGAAAAATAATTTCCAAAAGATCGCATAGAATTTTTTAATTTTCTTAATATTGTATTTTAAATATTTTATATTAGTTTCATGAAAATCGGCTGGTGTCGCTATAATTCATAACATCCATATGACAAACATAATAATACAAATGAAATTAGGAAACCTTTTATATCATATTTGACAACGTTTTACCACTCAAAGTTAATATTATCGTCATTTCCTATCTACCTATAATAAATAATGAATGAAAATAACTAATTCATATAACAACAGGGACAATTATTAAATAATATAAGTAATTATCGGACTATCTCAGTCTATAATTAATATTAATATATTAATATATAATATATATATATTATATATTATCATATATATATATATATGTTATGTATAGGATATATTTATAGTATATATATATAGTAGTAATATATAATATTAGTATTATAATAATTATATAGTATATAATATATTATATATTATTATTATATTATATATAATTATATATAATATATATATATTAAAGTCGATAGACCTCGTACAAAAATATACAAACAATAAAACTTATAAAAATACTTCTAAAATAGTTTTTTTTATTTACAACATTCACGTTGTAAAAATTTAAATTTTAAAAATAAATTTTTCAAAATTATCGAAAATAAAGATAACTAAAATGGTTCCAATAAAAAAACATTACCCATAGAACCAATGAGAGAGAGAGGAGAGAGAGAGAGAGAAGAGAGGAGAGAGAGAGAAGAGAGGAGGAGAGAGAGAGAGAGAGAGGATGAAGAGAAGAGAGAGAGAGAGAAGCTGAAATAAGTATTTTCTTTTATTATTGTTAAGTTATATATATGTATATTTTTCTAAACAATTAAATAGAAATTTTTTTTTATAATATTAAATTATTTATTGTCGCTACAAAACCCAAATCACAACCATACTTACTAGAATCATTTAGTAATAATTATTAACATATCTAACAATAAAATATACTAGATTAATTTCTAATATATAATACCAAAAGAAAATGATTAAGATCCAAGATATCAAAAAAATGGATTTGGCAAAGATGGCTTCGCCCACCTGGGCCGAAACCTTTCCAATGAAAAATTTGGCCTTTGAAATACGAACAGAAACAAAAAAACTCGAAATTAATATATTTTGCGCTTCACACAAAATGAGATTGAAAATGTTAATTAAAAATTTAAATAATTTCGTCCTTTTACGTAGTGTATGAAAGGTGTGTGTGTGGTGTGTATTGTTATTTATGTGTATAGTGTTAAATAGTGGTATAAGTGTAACGGTGGTATTCGTGCATACATATGCGGAGATTATAAATATAATGAAAATAAATACGTTATGAAAATCTTATTATTTTATAATTTATTATATGTTGATATGGAGAGGCTTTGAGTAAATTTTATTATAAACCAATTATAATATATATATAAATAGATATAGTATTTAATATTATATATTAATATATATATAGATATAATATTATATATATATAGATAAATATTTATTATATAATTATATATATATTATTATATATATATATGATATATTATATGATATTAAGACTATATATATATAATATCTATTAAACAGTTATATAATATATATATTATTATTATATTTATCAGTTGGACGGCGATAACGCCCGCGGCCGTACACTGGCGGAGGCCCCGGAGTATCGAGGGGCCCCTTACGAAGTCCAACTGTGAAAGCCAACGTGAGAAATAAATTTAATTTCTTCTCAGTGTTTAATAAAACATAATATCATGCTGTTCACCACAAAAAAAAAAATCATTCAATCGCATATCAAACAATTTTACTCTGGTATTAAAATTAAATTAAAGATTATCTTTCAGAATGTTCGTTCATGAATATGATCAGATTATAGGAATATAGTTACCGTAAAAATTGATTTCAACGTTTTCTGAGGTCGACTTCTTCCTCCAATAGAATGCATGACAGATCGAATATCAGGTGTATAATGTGCTCGTACAGGCGCTGATGTATCCGCGATGGTGGCCCTCTCACTATAGAATGGATGCGAGTTAAGCGGAGAGATCTCTCATTTATATTTTTAAATGTATAGTTTCTTACTGATACTTAGTTCACTTTAAGTCTCGATTGTTATTGAATACATGAATATGGTCGTTTTCTTTGTTTTATTAGTTTCTTTTTCATTTATTATATACTCTCTAATAATTATTAATTAAATACAGGAAATTGATTGTCGGGCCTTAAAGC
>JABUQX010037621.1:35000-45883 GCA_015478945.1 Trachelipus rathkii | reverse complement strand
CATGCTTTTGCTCTTACTCGTTTTTACTGCTTTAAACTTATGTTTACTGCTTTAACTGATATAAGTTTTACTGCTTTAACTCATATATTTATTAACATTGCAATTTAAAGCAGTAAATCAGTAAATCAATAGAGGTGTTACCTAGCAACAAAGGGCTAGTATGCTTTTGTTTTACTGTTTACTGTGCTTTAACTCATATGTTTTTACTGTTTTATCTCATATATTTATGCTAATATATGTTTAAACAGCAAATCAGTAGAGATTTGTAACAAAGTGGCCATATGCTTTTGTTTACCGTTTCACTGTGTTTAACTCATATTTACCGGTTTTAACTCATGTTTACTGTTATAATCATAGCATCTTACTAAAGCTTTTTAACATAGCTTATGCCAATACATACCCAAAGCAGTAAATCAGTGTATGCTTTGCCTTACCGCTTAACTCATAGCGTGCTGCTTAACCATACAGTGCAATAGCTGTGCTTCTATCAGCACTCATAGCTTAATAGTTTAACTCATATATTTATTAACAATACACACCTTTAAAAGCAGTAATGTAAAATTATTATCAGAGGTAATATTTCCATGCTTATTTTTAACAGCTTTATACTGTTTTTAACTCGTAGCTTACAGCGCATTCTGCAGTTTACCAGCCTTGTCCAGCGCTTACCGTCTTTAACTGTTGGCGCTTCCTACCGCTTTTAACCAGCATTTACTGGTCATTATGTTTTTTATCACTTTTTTTTCGACATTAGTTTTGCCATTTTTATATTAATATATTTTTATTATTTTCATTTTATTTCTTTATTATTTTATTATTATTTTTATTTTTGTTGTTGTTGTTGTTACATTTTTGTTATTATTTTTATTTTTATTTTTATTATTAGTATTTAGTGCCATTTACATCGGCCCATTGTTATTATTATGACACACACATTAAGAATAATATTACTCATATTACATTGATATTGACATATATTACATATTGTCTTCTGTTTAAACATATCAAATAAATTCTTTTGTATGAACATAATTTATTAAAACATTTTTATGTTTTACTAATATGTACATTTATATTACTATCTTCAAAGTTTCTTAAAACTTTTATAATAAATCAATCATTATTTTGAACAGCTATCTTGCCATTAACTGTTGGTTACTTTCTGTTTATACCATCGCTTTAAAATATTTACTGTGTTTATGAACGAGTTGTAAACATATATTTATGCAGTTTCCAGCACAACAGTAACAATGCAGATCTTTCATGGTTCGCACAGCTTAGCCTATTGATATTGCTTACATCACGGTCAGTATAAAAATAACAAAAATGTTCTTTTCTGCTACAACATGTATTGATTGCATTCTAAGTTTTTACTTAAAACAATCACCAGCTCCACTTCTGGCTATTTCCAGCATTACTGCTCAATGCTGACTAAAATGTTTCGTGTTTTTTGGCCACCCGGATTTTTATTATTGTTATTATTGTCTATGAAGACATTAATCTGTACTAACACCCACTCTACAACATTGAAATCCGATCTCTCTTCTCTCGTGTGTTGAAACTACTTTAGGCCCAAATCGAAAGCCTTTTGCGTAGGCGATTTAGGGCCCGGACCAGGTCGTGTGTCACAAATGACCTTTTTTCAAATGGAGCATTTGGGCCCACAGGCCCAATGCAGCCCAACAGATAAGCCTTTTTGGGATCAATGGTTTGCTTCCAATAACAGGCTCCGTGCGTACTATAGATTACACCTTCGCCACAATATTTTTATAAATATATGCCTTCAAACTGTCATGGCTGATCGGCAAGATCTCGCCAAGTGCGCTAAAGGAAATACAAGTTTTCCTTACTTGTGATTGGACGTGGAGTAATCCTTATCTCTATATGACCTCGTGTATGTGATTGGTCGAGAATTATTTTATCGTCTTTTTGGTTTTAAGGTATGTAAAAACATGTTTTTTAAGCGGACGCTCTTGCGTTTTAAGCTAATTAATTTTAAAATAATTAATTATTATCTATTCTAGTGAAATTAATAATTATTCCTCAATGTAAGTATTTATTATAAATATGATATACACTTAGTAAAAATAAAACACTTTTAATACAAATCAGATAACTTGTGCACCGCTTAACAGCTAAAATGACTATGATTTTAAATGAGTTTGGGTCTAAAAGATAATAAAACACACCTGCTCAAATACAAGTTTAAAGAACAAAGTTAATTTTCATCCAATCACAGGTAAGGCTCAGGATATGAAAAAAACATGTTTTTACATACCTTAAAACCAAAAAGACGATAAAATAATTCTCGACCAATCACATACGAGGTCATATAGAGATAAGGATTACTCCAACCAATCACAAGTAAGGAAAACATTTCCTTCTTACCTGCTTAAAGGATCTTACCGATCCAGCATGTTTCAGTTTGAAATATATTTATAAAAATAATAATAACAATGATTCTTGTCTATACTGGAATTACCTTTTGACCTGGTATTAGGCTTAAATTAACCCGGATACAAAAAGGCTTATCCTAAATTTAGGCCTAAATTTAGGCCTAACGTAGTTATTGCACCACATTTTACAGAAAAAGGTCAGTTTGAAATATATTTTGACCTGGAATTAGGCCTAAATCGCCCCGGGGTACAAAAAGGCTTATCCTAAATTTAGTTCTAAAGTAGTTATTTCAACACATTTTACAGAGAGAGGTCAGATTCGTATCTGTAAGGAGTGCGGATTGTTGGGTTTTCTCGTGATGGATTGTCAATGTACATAGATAATAATAATAATAAAGAAAATCCGAATTATTTAAAAAAACTTTGAAATATTTTTAGTTAACATTGAGCGAATAATATAAATGTAAGTGAATAATTGTAATTTTTAAATAAAAACTTAGAATGATTTTAATAAAATACATGTTATGTTAGCAGAGAAGAATTTATTTTGTTATTTTTATACTTATTACATGGCTAAAGATGATGTAAAGCAGTAAGTCAATAGAACAAAACGTGGCATAGCTTGGTGTAGAGGGGTGCTAGGGGCATGCCTTATTGATTTACTGATTTATTGCTTTAAGGTACGTAAAATATATGTTTTTAATAAAATTTCATAAAATTTTAGTAAAAATTATTTTAAAACTTGATAGTTATAAACAGAAAGTATTAACAGTTAATAATAAATTCTTTGTTCAAATATAATGATTGATTTATTATAGAAGTTTTAAGAAACTTTGAAATAATTTTAGTTATAATTGAATGAGTAATATAAATGTACGTGTTTAATTAAAACATAAAATGTTTTAATAAATTATGTTCATACAAAAGAACTTATTTGATATGTTTAAACAGGGCGGGTGTGTGTGTGTGTGTGTGTGCGTATGTGTGTGTGTGTGTGTGTGTGTGTGTGTGTGTGTGTGTTAAATAATAATAACAATAGGCATGAAGTAAATAACACTAAGTATAATAATAAAAATAAAAAATAAAAATAAAATAATAATAAAAAAATAATAATAATAATAATAAAAAAAATAAAAAAATAATAATAAAAATAATAAAAATAAAAATAAAATAATAAAAATAATAATAATAAAAATAATAAAATAATAAAAATAAAAAGTATTAAAACATAATGTTAATAAATATATGAGTTAAAGCAGTAAAGCATATGAGTTAAAACAGTAAAGCAATAAAGCATATGAGTTAAAGCAGTAAAACATAGGAGTTAAAGCAGTAAAACATGAGTTAAAGCAGTAAAGCAGTAAAACAAAAGCATACTAATCCCTTTGTTGCTAGGTAACACCTCTATTGATTTACTGATTTACTGCTTTAAGGTATGTAATGTTAATAAATATATGAGTTAAAGCAGTAAAACATATGAGTTAAAGCAGTAAAACACGAGTTAAAGCAGTAAAACATATGAGTTAAAGCAGTAAAGCAGTAAAACAAAAGCATACTAATCCCTTTGTTGCTAGGTAACACTTCTATTGATTTACTGATTTACTGCTTTAAGGTATGTAATGTTAATAAATATATAGTTAAAGCAGTAAAACATATGAGTTAAAGCAGTAAAACAGTAAAACAAAAGCATACTAAAAATCCCTTTGTTGCTAGGTAACACCAATTGATTTACTGATTTACCGCTTTTAAGGTATGTAATGTTAATAAATATATGAGTTAAAGCAGTAAAAATGAGGTTAAAGCAGTAAAGCAGTAAAACAAAAGCATACTAATCCCTTTGTTGCTAGGTAACACCTCTATTGATTTACTGATTTACTGCTTTAAGGTCTGTAAAGTATATGTTTTTAGTAAAATTTCGTACAATTGTAGTAAAATAAAATGATTATATATCAGGCACTCTGACTTTTTCTTCTTACATACAATTTTTAAAAATTTATAAATTAAAAAGTATTAAGTAAAAATATAAAAGAAAAAATAATGTTAATAAATATATGTGTTAAATAATAATAATAGGTCTGTAATGAGTTACAGTTTTAGGTTCGCGAAAATGTTTTTAATAAAAATGTTTAAGTATGAAATAAAAATGAATGACTCATAGCATAGGTTTGATCTCTGGGCGGGAATATGCCAGCTCGCGGCGCACGCGCGGCGGCGGGAACGTTATACGTAGCCTGCGCAAGTTGACTGTCTGCGGGAGGGCACATGCTGCGCCTTGGTGTTCCAATTATGACCTAGGGAAGACATCAATATTAGCTCTGTTCTATGATGTAGGGTAGAAAAGGTTAGAAAAGGTTAGAAAATGCATCAATGCTGCGGCATCAATCCATCAAAGTTGAGGCATCAATGCTGAGGCATCAATGCTGAGGCATCAATGCTGAGGCATCAAAGTTGAGGCATCAAAATATCGAGTGTGTGAGTGTAAGTGTATCTGTGTGTGAGTGTAAGTGTATATGGGATAGTGTAAGTGTCTATGGCTAGTGTAAGTGCTTATAAGTGTCATAGTGTGTATGTATGTAAGTGTAAGTGTCTATGGTGAGTGTGAGTGTAAGTGTATATGGGCTAGTGTAAGTGTCTATGGAGAGTGTAAGTGCTTATAAGTGTCATAGTGTGTATAAGTGTCATAGTGAATGTGCGTATAAGTGTCATAGTGTATGTGTGTATAAGTGACATAGTGTGTATAAGTGCCATAGTGTAAGTGTCTATGTGTGTGTGTAGGTGTAGGGGCGAGTGTAAGTGTCTAAGGGTGGGTGTATGTGCGTATAAGTAGCCTAGCGGTTGTGCGTGTGTGTGTGTGTGTGTGTGTGTCTGTGTGTAAGTAATATATATATAGGCTATAAGTGTTAGAAAAAGACTAACTCATAGTAGGAAGCATCCTAGCAACTTGTAATATACACCAATCGATTCCTCATACCTTATAACCTAGGGGTAGACACCCATATTAGGGCTATTCTAGGCTCAGGGGAGGCTAGAAAAGGCTTGAAAAAAGTGGCACTCAGTTGGCACTATGTGGCACTCAGTTGGCACTATGTGGCACTCACTGGCACTCATAGAATACTCATAGAACACTAATAGAACATCCCTAGATACTCCTTACGGTGATTGGGAACCATCAAGTGAGTGTGTGTGTGTGTGTGTGTAAGTGTCTATGGTGAGTGTAAGTGTCTATGGGTGAGTGTAAGTGTCTATGTGGGAGTGTAAGTGTGTATAAGTGTCATAGTGTATGTGTGTATAAGTGACATAGTGTGTATAAGTGTCTATGGGTGTGTGTGTGGTGTAGGGTTGAGTGTAAGTGTCTAGGTATGGTTGTATGTGTCTATGTATGTGGGGGTGTGGGTGTAGGTGTAGGTGTATGTGTCTAGGTATGTGTGTGTGTGTGTGTGTGTGCGCGTGTGTGTGTGTGTAAGTAAATCTGTGTGTGTAAGTAAATCTGTGTGTGTGTGTGTGTGAAAATTGTACCGTAGAATACACAAGGGTTGACTGAAAAATTTGGGTTCTCAAAATTGCACCTCTGGAAGACCAAAGTTGACCAAAAAAAATTAGGGGTTACAAAAATTAGGGCTGGGCTGTAAATTAGGGTGGACCAAAATTGACCCATGGAAAGACCAAAGGGCTGGTCGAAAATTAGGGTGGGTCAAAATTGGTCGGCCAAAAATTAGGGTGAGCCAAAATTGACCCATGGAAAACCAAAGGGTTGGTCGAAAAAAATTAGGGTTGCCAAAAAATTAGGGTCGGCCAAAAATTAGGGTGGGCCAAAATTGACCCATGGAAGGCCAAAGGGTTGGTCGAAAAAATTAAGGTGGGACACGTACAACGGTTGCTCCGCAACCGTTTGGCGCAACCCTTCTTCAAAGGGTTGCCAAAAATTAGGGTTGCCAAAAATTAGTTTGCCGTGAATTAGGGTTGCCAAAATTGCACCCTGGAATATTGACCGAAAAATTTGGGTTCTCAAAAAGGTACAAGGCCAAAAAAGGTCAAGGTCAAAAAAGGTTAAGGCCAAAAAACGTCGCGGTCAAAAAAAGGTCAAAAAGGTCAAGGCAGGTACGTGCTCCGGAATCGACTTCCTACTCAAAGTATCAGAAAATTTTGGGAGGGTTTCAATCCCAACCCAAACTCCCACCATATCCATAGCAGCATAGCAGGATATAAGAGTTAGCAGCAGTTATATATATATATATACATATATATATACATATAGTTATTGGTGTATACTTATATAGAAATATATATGTGTTATATACATATATTATTATTATTATATATATATATACATATTATTATTATTATTGTTATTATTATTATACATATATATATATATATATATATATATACATACTATATTGTTATATTATTATTATATTATATATATTATTATTATTATTATTATTATTATTATATTAATGTTGTTATTATAAGAAGAGAAGAAGAGTTATTATATACATATATATTATATATTACATTATTATTGTTATTGTTGGTTATTATTATATATATATACATATTATTATATAAATTATATATTATTATTGGTTGGCTACATACATACATATATTACTAATAATAATAATAAATTGATATTTCATATTTTTATATATATATTATTATATATATTATTATTGGTTGACTGAGCAGTTATATAGCAGCAGAGTATATATATATATATATGGTATATATATATATTTACAGAAGTTGTTATATATATATATATATATATATATATATATATATATGGATATTTATAAGTGGTAGGATCTTTCACCGAAATGGTATTTTTATTAAAATTTTGTATTTTTACCACTTAAAGGTTTTTTCTTTTTCTTTTTTTCTTTTTTTGTGGTGTGAGCTGTAGATGGTTCTGAAAATACATGCAAAGTATCTGAAATTGGAGGGTCTCAATCCTCACCCAAACTCCCGACCATTCTTCATATTAGAATATATTATTATATATATATATTGGGTTATGTTGTTATTATTATTATTATATATATATATATATAGTTATTATATTACTATATATTATTATTATTACATATTATTATTATTATTATATTATTAATATTATTAGTTATTATTATTACATACATATATATTTATACATGTTAATATTAAGATATTTATATATGTTATTATTATTATAAGATTTACATATATATATATATATACATAGTGTATACCAACAGATTATATTATTATGTTATTATATTATTATATATATTACATATATATTATATATTATTCAGTAGATCTTAAGCACCGGAAATGATATTATTTTTATTAAAACTTTGCCACTTTAGAAGGTTTTTTTTTTTAACCAATAAGCATAAAGATAAAGTTACCAATCGCTTCAAACGGTTGTAATACGAAAAAGATAATTAAAGAAATATTAAAATTTATATCAATGTAAAGTAACGTAACTCAACATAACCTTACTTAACGTATCATAACCTCACTTAATGTAATTTATTTTTATTTATAATTTATTTCACTGCATTGTTTAAAAAATAAAACATGTATCTGGCACCATGAGCGTTTGTATATTTTTTTCGATAAAATACATAGAAAAAAAATAATGATTTTTTTATCTTTTTTTTTCCCCCACAAACAATTTACATGAGAAAGATCCTACCGAATATCTTATATATATATATATATATATATATTATATATATATATATATATATATATATATATATATATATATATTATATTATTAGTTATATATATATATATATATAATATTAAGAAAGATATATATATATATATATATATATATATATATATATATTATATATATTATTACATATTAAGGTTATAGCTATTATATATGTACCTTGCACAGTTATCGTTGGGATCATCCACGAATGGACAGCCAGGTGGGCATGTCAGAGATGTCGACACAGGTTGAGTTGGAGGCAGTGTTGTTGGTGATACTGTTGTTGAAGGTTGCTCTGTTATAGTGGGTGGAACTGTCGTAGATTGTGAGTCTGTGGTAGAAGACTGAATTTCTGTGGAAAGAGAAATTATTGTAGATGGTGAGCCTGTGGTGGAAGACTGAACTTCTGTGGAAAGCGGTAATGATGTAGATGGTGAGCCTATGGTTGAAGATTGAATATCTGTGGAAAGCGGAGTAGTTGTTGGCTTTTCACTAGATAATTCAAAAGAAGACGGAGTTGTTGAAAGACTTGAGAATGCTGGTGTTGATGCACCAACCATTTCATTAATACAAGAACACGTGTCTAGATTGATGCCAGCTGTTCTGCAGTCAACAGTCGTGTTATCTCGACAATTGAAAATATAGTCATCGTCATTCGGATCAACTGTGCAGATTCCTTCAAAACACCCACAGTTTATTTCTCTTGGATCAACAACAACACATTGTCTTCCAAATTTATTATTACACTGAAAGTAATACATAAATGTCTTTACTCAAAATTTATAATCAGTAAATTTAACATATATCATATACGATATATTATATTATATCATATTATATTATATTATATTATTTAATTATATTATATTATATTATATTATATTATTATATTATATTATATTATATTATATTATATTATATTATATTATATTATATTATATTATATTATATTATATTATATTATATAATTATATTATATTTATATTATAATTTACATTATATTATTATTATATTATATTATATACATATATTATATAATATTATATATTTATTAATATTATGTATATTTATAGTTATTATATTATATTATATTATATTATATTATATATATATTATATTAATTATTATATTATATTATATTATATTATATTATATTTAATATATTACATTATAGCCTTTAACATATAGCATATTAAGCTGCACAATATTTTAAAAATTAGACTCGTTTTTAAAGATAAATTTAAGAAAACATTAAATTGTCTTCTACCATGGCTCAGCGTAGTATAGGGCCAAGGTTCGATCCTTACGTCCTAATCCTAGGTAACGGTTACCTAGAAAAGTTCCCCTTTTTTAATAGGGTTATTCCAGCGAGGTGTGAACTTTGTTAAAAAAATGTTAAAATATATTAAAACTTCATGCAAGTCCAATTACATTTAGAAAATTTCTTTTACAATTTCTTCTTTGATATTTTAAGATCAATGCATAAAATCGTAAGAGTAAAAATGAAAAAAAAAAATTTATTTCTGAAACTGAGTGAAATTTATATGAATAAAATTACGTGAATATAAATAAACAATACGAAAACCGAGAGAAAATAAGAATAAAATTGACTTTTATAAAAAATTTCAGTAATACGTATTCAGTATATATATATATATATATATATATATATATATATATATATATATATATATATATATATATATATATATATATATATATATATATATATATAAATAAATATATTATAATAAGAGTGATATAGGTCGTTCCTAGGGAACCTCAATTTTATTATGAAGAGGATGACCAAAGCAGGATGAAAGGTCATAAAGTTTTATTAAATCAACGTTTCGAGCCAGACCATGGCTCATCATCAGGATACTGAAAGGACATATATAATAATATTGAATAGAGATTTAAAAAATTAAAAACAAAATAAAAAATAAGGACAAAATTAGAATACGTGATTGATTTTTCTATAAAAAATAAAAATAAAATTCAAGTAATAAGTGACTAGTAAAGTAACCAAACAGTAAGTGAAAATATTACAAAAGTATTTGCTTGAAAACGGTTAAAGTGTAAGGTTGGGAATTTAAATTAGTTAAAACAGTAGTAATAATAGGATTGGGGGCAACTTAATAATAGGAATCAATAATGACAAATGACAATGATGATAAAATAATAAACAGAACAAAACCCATAATATAATAATAATAATAATAATATAATAATAATAATAATAATAATAATAATAATAATAATAATAATAATAATAATAATAATAATAATAATAATAATAATAATAATAATAATAATAATAATAAATATAAAAATGGTAAATATAAAATAGTACATAATAATAATAGAATAATAATAATAATATTAATAATAATATAATAATAATAATAATAATAATATAATAATATATAATAATAATATAATAATAATAATAATCAATATAATAATAATAATAAATAACAATAAATAATAATAATAATTCAATAATAATAAAAATATTAAAAATGTAAAATTAAAATAATAATAATAATATAATAATAATAAGAATAATAATAATAATAAATAATAACTAATAAATAATAATAATAATATAATAATAATAATAATATAATAAATAATAATAATAATAATAATAAAAATAATAATAATAACAATAATAAAATAATAATAATAATAATAATAATAATAATAATAATTAATAGAATAATAATAATATAATAATAATAATAAATAATAGTAAATATAAAAAAATTGGTAAA
>JABUQX010037621.1:12500-30000 GCA_015478945.1 Trachelipus rathkii | reverse complement strand
TGAGTTGAAATCACCATTCACCATTAACTGAAAATAGTTATAGGCACTTATTAACTATTTAAAAAATATATACATGGATACAAAGAGAAAGAATGGAAATATTTCAAGAAATGAATGAGATGAATGAGTTACTCACTCATCTCACTCAAGGAATGAATGGGACGGGTGAGTAACCCTAGCAATACTTAACAAGAGTGAGAAATAACTTATGAGACACTGCGAGTAGTTGTTAACTAATTATTTTAAATTTCTTAATGAATTTTGTAAAGTAGTTTGTCTTTGCTTGAGCAACCAACCCTAAAAATCACGCAGAGAACAGATGTAGAAGACATCCTGAAGTTGGCGTAAGTAGTAGGGCAGGCATTCCGCACGAAAATGACATGGGCCCCCGCAGAATCCTAGGATTTTGACCATTAGACCTTTTTTGATCCTTTTTTTGCAGCGCCAATTTTATTTACCTGCCCTTTGATATATACTTTACCTTTTTGGGCCTTGACCTTTGTTGGGCCCAAATTTTTACCTGACCTTGACCTTTTTGGGCCTTTACCTTTTTGGGCTTTACCTTTTTTTCGACCAACCCTTCCGTCTTCCATGGGTCATTTTTGGGCCACGGTATTTTTCGGCAACCCTAATCTTTTTTAGACCTAATTTTCTCTGTGGTGAGAACCCACAATTTTTGGAGAGGCCCAAATTTTTTGGAACCCAATTTTTTGGACACTCCTAATTGTTTTGGGAACCCTAATTTTTGAAACCCTAATTTCTTGGCAACCTAAAATTTTTTCGGGCAACCCATAATTTTTGACAACCGTTCAAAGAAGCCGGAGTTGGCCAAACGGGCTTCTAAAGCAACCCGTCTGTACGTACCCAACCTAATAATTTTTCGAGCCACACCCCTTTGTGGATCTTCCGAATGGGGTCAATTTGGCCCACCCTAATTTTTGGAGACCCTTTAGGGGCTATAGCCTATTTTTTAGGATGTCTTTACCTTTCTTTCGTCCGTTTACCTTTTCTCAAGCTTGCGAAATATCATGCGGTCAATTTTTTGCACCACCCTTTTAGGGATATAGCCCTATTTTTCTGCATATTCGGTCACACCTACACACGCGCGCACACACACACACCAACACAACCCAACACACCACACACACACACACACCACACACCTACCCTACACCCACGCCTCCATATTAGCCTACACCCAGCCTCCGACATAGCCTACTCCTCACCTACACCTGCCTACACTCAGCCTTCACCTAGCCTACACCGTAACACCTTAGCCATCCACCCAAGCCTCATCGCAGCCTGCACCTACAACTAGCCTCCCCACCCTTCACCTAAACCTACACATAGAACTCCTATCCCAGCTCTTCACCAAGGCGCTACAAGTATACTAGCCTACACGTGCCCCTACAACTTTGATGGCTCAACTTTCTATGCGCTCAACGTTTGATGACGTCATCTCTGTTGGCATCTATATTTATGATTCAAGACGTAGAGCCATTCGGGTTAGTATTGCATGTGTTCAACTTTGAATGGTCCCAAATCACCGTAGAAGTAATTAGGGAATGTTCTAATTAGTATTCTATGACGACTATTCTATGAGTGCCAGTGAGTGCAAAGGCTGAATGCCAATCGAGAGTGCCATGACGCTGCCAAGTTAGTGCCAATGCATGCCAAGGGAAGTGCACATAAGTGGCCAAGTGAGTGCCACATAGTTCGCCAACTGAGTGCCACTTTTTTCAGCCTTTTCTAGCCTCCCCTGAGCTACGAATAGCCCTAATATGGGGTGTCTACCCCTAGGTTAAAAGGTATGAGGAATCGATTGGTGTAGTATTACAAGTTTGCTTAGGATGGTATCCCTCACTATGAAAGAATAGTAATCATTTTCTACACTCTCATATAATAGCATGCCATACCATCCTTACAACCTCTTAGAACAAGATTATCAATAACATAACTGACTTAATATATATATATACTTACTATATATATATATATATTTTATATATATAGTAATATATATATACTATAAATACATATTATATATATATATATATATATTATATAGCCGGCACCACCCGCCCGATTTACTCGCGAATCGTATAATTTTTAATATAAAATCTGTATGTAAGAATTAAAGAATTTAAATGGATCAATATGATCTAATAAACATTTTTTATCTTTTACTGCTTGAACTCACATATTTATTAATTTACATACCATTAAAGCAGTAAAATCAGTATATCAATAGATGTGTTACCTAACACCTAAGGCTTAGTATGCTTTTGTTTAACTGCTTTACTGCTTTATGCATGTTTTACTCTTGTCAACTCAGCTGCCTGTAACTAGCTTTAAACCTCACATACACTTACAATACCTTAAGCAGTAAATTCCAGTTATCAGATAAGACGTGTTATCCTAACCCACCTAAGGGATATAGTAGTGCTTTTGTTTTATTACTGCTTTTACTGCTTAAACTTCTTGTATTTACTGCGTTTAACTTATCTGCTCTTACCTGCTTTAAGTTTCTGGCTTTACTGCTTTCTAACTACACATACAGTTACCCCCCATACCTTAAAGCCAGTAAATCAGGTTAAATCAATCAAGAGGTGCTTACCTAACACCTAAGCAATTAGTATAGCTTTTGTATTTACTGCCTTTACTGCTGCCTATTAACCTTTCTGACGTACTGAACTTTTAACTTTCTGACTTTACTGCTTTAACTTTCTGCTTTACTTGCCTTTACTGTGTGTCGTGCTCGTTTACTGTTTTACTCATAGTCCGTTTTACTGCTTATACTACCTGCAAAATTATAGTTGTCTAGATATTGACTACATTACGATACCTTAAAGACAGATAAATCTCTTGTAAAAGTCCAATAGAGGTAGACCTAATACAAGGGGCGGGGAATTAGTTAGGCTTTTGTTTTATACTGCTGTATACTGCTCTGAACTCATGTATTTACTGGCTTTTAACTCAGATGCTTTACTGCTATATACTCATAATGTTTATGGGCTCTTAACTCATCATGTTTTACTGCATTAATGATAACATGTTTTGATGATTATGTTTTGATTTTGTTTCTAAATTTATTTTTCGTACTATACTTGCTTTCTGTGTTATTTTGTATATTATTTATGATTCTAGTTTAACTTTACTTTTCAAAAAGGATTAGCTACTTTTTAAAAGATGACGTCATTATTTTTCAAACCACCACATACCACACAGCGCACACATCATAGCACCGTACACACACACAATACAAGAGCACATGAACCAACACTTAAACTACTCTATACAGCAACACTTCACGTATGAACCCGATATTAATACTGCACATTTTACTATTGATCACCTTCATTCACACCATTCCATAATGATGACACTCGTTCATCCTATAGATCCCATAGACACTTTAGCATTCTCACACTTTACATACCACATCGCTGGACACGCTCTATCCCCTATGTCGGGTCTATATACAGAATTTCAACCTTATGACGACCTACTATCTCTCACCTCCATAGGAACACTTCTACATCTTCACACTTACACCAACTTAAATCATCACACACCACACTGACACACCACTCCACACGCGAGACAGCCACCAGCACAACACACCAGCAGATTACTCTACACTCAGCACAACGATTTTTACTTACACCACGCGATGCATTTTAGCCTTCGGTACCTAAGCTCCACACGGTTCTTTACTCTACCTCACACACAGAGTTTATGACATGTCCACAACACACACAGCACACGGCCACCCACACACGCAACACGCACACCTCACTGATCACCAAGTCTATAAGTCTACTGCTTAATTTATTATAAAACATTTATGTCTTTGAATGAAACAGCTCGTTACATTTATTATTACTCATCAAAACCTATACTTGAAACATCTATTTCAAAGTTTCTTAAAAACTTCTATAATAAAATCAATTCATTATCTTTGAACAAAGAACTTTATATTAAACTGTTAATAACTTTTGGAGTTTATAAATTTTATAACTATCAGTTTAAAATAAAGCTTGTTACTTGTTTAAAAAAAAGACCCATTTTATGATAACTTTTATCTTGAAACCATCAATATTATTTTCCTACCTTAAAGCAATAAATCACGTCAAATGCAGTAGGTCGAGCCCCTAAAGCACCCCTCCTACACCAACTATGCCACGTTTTGTTCTATTGACTTATGCTTTACATCATCTTTAGCCATGTAATAACGCTATCAAAAACAAAATAAGTTGCTTCTTGCTAACATAAAACATGTGATTTTGTTAAATTCGTTTCTAAGTCTTAGTTTAAAATAACACATTATTTCACTTCTTACATTGATGATATTATCGCTTCGATACGGTACAAGTGTTCAACTAAAGAAGTATTTCAAAGTTTTTTGTTTCGAAATATTCGATTTTCTTTATTATTATTATTATCGTATCTATGTAGACTTACTGCGACAAAATTCCACCACGAGAGCAGGAAAACAGCACAACCACGCCACCTCCTGCTACAGATACGAAATCTGACCACTCTCTCCCGTAAAATAGTGTTTTGACAATAAACTTACTTCTGCGTCTAAAGATTTAGGATAATCCTTTTTGTAGCCCGGGCCGAGTTTAGGGCCTAATTCCAGGTCAAACACTAATTGCAACGACCTTTATTCTTGTAAACATGTGGCTGTCATATAAACTTACGTTAGGCCTTAACATTTTAGCCTGAAAATTTAGGATAAGCCTTTTTGTATCCCATGCTGACTTAAGCCTAATACCAGGTCACAAAATATATATATATTGAAAATTGATTATATCATTTGTTCAATATATACTTAATTTTTATAAACTATCAGTTTTAAATAACTTTTTACTAAATTTTATCGAAAATTTTCTATTAAAACAATGTTTTAAATTTACGTACCTTAAAGCAATTAAATCAGTAAATCGAGTAAGTCAGCCCTATAGCACACTCTTTAGCACCAAGCTTATTGCCACGTTTTGTTTATGACTTACTGCATTTACATCATCCGTTAGCTATGGAAGAAGTTATAAAAAACAAAAGCAAGTTTTCTTCTCTTGTCTAAACAAACATGTGTTAATTACATCATTTTTGAGAAAGTTCTCTAGGTATTAAGAATAACAGATAATAACTTACACCTACCCATACCATTTATCGATACTTACTCCATAATTCAATTACACATCGTTTAGTAACTAAAAAATATTTCAGAATATTTTTTAAAACATTCGGGTTTTCTTTATCTATAATTATTACTATTATGATCATCTCGTCATCACCATTATTATTATCCTGACAATCCAACACGAAAAAACACAACAACCCGCACTCCTATAAATCTAGTGAACTAGACCTCTCTCTGTTAAATGTGTTGTAGGATAATCATTTTTGTATAATCCGGGGCCATTTAAGCCTAATTCCAGGTTAAAGTATATATTTTTCAAAAAAAACTTGAAAACTTTTCTGTAAAATATGGTGCAATAACTACGTTGGGCCTAAATTTACGCCTAAATTAGGATTAAGCTTTATTGTAGAGCGGCTAATTAATAACCTACTACCATACCAGCGTCATAGAACCAGTTAAATCCAAGTAAAGAACGAAGTAATCATGATTATTATTAATTTTTATTGTAAGCTTATAGTATTTTCAAACCGATACATGCTGGATCGGTAAGATCTACGTTTTAAGCAAGGTAAGAAGGGAAATTGGTCTTTCCATTACTTGTAATTGGTCTCGCGGAGATTCAGTTTATCCTCCTAGTTCAATTAGAGCTAACACCAGGGCTACCGCATGAGCCCACCGCAAAGGCAGCCAACCCGCACCCGCTGGTGCGTCCCGCCGCGTCCCCGCCCGCCGCTTGCGCCCCAGGACGCAATATTCTGTCGCGGTTCCTGCCCGCGCGGGGCGCCCGCAGGCGCAATATTTCCGGCCAGCTCATCCCGGCCCGCCGCGGGCGCCGGCAGGCGCAATATTCCCCGTCCGCCGCGTGCGCCCGCAGACATATATTAGTATTAATCACATTGTACTATAATATATTATATATTATATATATAATATATTTATATATAATATATATATATATGATAACCCCCAATAGTATATAGTTGTGGTGTGTGAGTTGTAAGTGTCATGGGCGAGCGTAAGTGTCTAGTCGTTATCTGTGCGTTTTATGTATGAATAAACGACATAGTGGATGGGTTAACTCAAGTCTGCTAGATATAACTAGCCTTTTATAAGATGAATCATCAGATATATCTGGTTGGTACTTCTAAAGATTCACGCCCATCAAAAGATGAGTCGATTCAATAGACTGATCCCATACCAGAAGGCTGAAGGTACCAAAGCTAATTATTAAAGTTTGAGGCATCAAAGCTGAGGCATTCAAAGCTGAGGCATCAACAGTTAGATGGTACCTAAAAGCTGAGCATCAAAAGTTGTGAGGCATCAATAACTGAGGCATTCAAAGTTGAAGGCAGCAAAAGCTGAGGCATCAAAGATTGAGGCACTCAAAAAGCTGAGAATCAAAGCTTGAGCATCAAATACTCGATGTGGGTGGATGCGTATGTGTAAGTGTGGTGATGTGTGTGTGTTTGTCGTGTGGTGTGATGTATGTGTGTTTAAATTAATAATAACAATAGGATGAAGTAAAATAACACTAAGTATAATAAATAAAATAAAAATAAAAATGTTTTTAATAAATTATACGTTATACTGTGTAAGTGGAGTGTGCGTGTTTGTTGTTGTTGTGTGTGTGTGTGGGTGTGTGTGCTTTGTGTGTGTGTACGTGCGTGGGTGTGTGTGTTTGGATATGTGTGTTCTAAATAATAAGTAATAACACATCAGGCATGAAGGTAAAATAACACTGGAAGTTAATAATTAAATAAATAAATAACTCAAAATAATAAAAAATTAATAAAGATAAATAAAAAATAATGTAAAAAAAATAAAACGTATTAAAAACCGAAAAACTATTTCTTTTAATGGTTACAGTAAATATGTGAGTCTAAAGTTAGTAAAGAGATGAATGATATAAGTATGCATAACAACATGAACTTACTGCATAGGTATCATTTGAAAAGAAATTCTGTTGAAATGTTCTTTAAGTATGAAATACAAATGAATTGACTCAGTAGTAATATTATACTAGCGTACTATAATAACCAAGACACTAATATATAACACGGATCTACCTACTATATCTAACCCTATATACCTTTATATATATATAATTATAACTTATATTTTTCATATTATTTTATTAAATATAATATACATTGATATATAACCATATATACCGTATCACCGTATACTTCACCTCTATATATTTCATTCCGCGCGGGGAATATTGCACGCCTGCGGGCGCCCCGCTGTCGCGACAATCGGCACGGTCGAAACGCCTGGAAATATGCGCGCATTGCGGGCGCCCGCGGGCGGGGCGGAAACGCTGGAAATAGTTGCGCCTGCGGGCGGCACGCAGAGGACGCGGAGGGAACGCGGGCCTGGACGCACCAGTGGGACTCGCTCGGGTTGGCGCCTTTCGGTGAGGGCACTCATGCTGAGCCCGGTGCTTAAGCTTCTATGAAACTAGTGGGAAAACTACACCCCCAATTAAACTCTTCTTAAACACGACAATTCGCTCCTTCCCACTTACCCTGCTAAGGATCATTACCGATCCAGCATGTTTCAGTTGTGAAATTATGTTATAACAACTAAGAATAAGACAGATGATTCTGCTATAACTGTGAATTACCTTTATGGACCTAAGTATATAGCGATTAAATTAGCCGTCTACGAAAAAGATAATCCTAAATTATACGCCTAAAAATTCTAGGGCCCATCAGCGTGTTATGCACCACATCTTGTACAGAAAAAGGTTCAGTTTGATTACACTATTATTTGACATGGAATTAGGCCTAAATCGCCCTACCGGAAGGGATACAAAAAGGATGATCGCTACAACCACACTTTATACAGAGAATCAGAGGGTCATCGTATCTGTAAAGGTAGTGCCGGCGTTAGTTGTTTGCTGTTATAATTCGATGTATGGGCATTGTATTCATAGATATATAATAGAATATTAATAAAGAGAAAACCCGATTATTTATAAAAAAAAACTTTGAAACTATTTTTGATTGAGCCAATAGCCATCGGATATTTTTCCGAAAACCGACTGTTTTCTTAATTAAGAACTTAGAATAGATTTAATAAAATACATGTAACCCATATGTTCGACAGCGAAGACTTATTTTTGCTTCTTTTTTTTACTTATTAACTTTAGAAAAGACTGATGTTAAAGCAGTAAGACATATACTTAAAGGGCTGGGCTAGAGGGTGTTCCCCTTTTGGAATAGGGTTCTATGTGCCTACCTATACTACGATTACGTGATTAATTGTTTAAGGTAGCGCATACTGATTGAAAGGTATATGTTATTTTAAGTTTTTACTGATCGCATCGTCTTAACATGTTGAACATTGACTATATAGTTCATATGTGTATGATAGAATCCTGGTGCAGTCGATGTTATATATAATAGAATAATGAAATTTGAATTCCTATGGATATAAAGAATGATTGCTTCTCGTACACTGGAATTACCTTTTTGACTGGGTATTAGGTGCTTAAAATCAGCACAGGGGATCAAAAGGGCTATATCCTAAATCTTAGGCCTAAATAGTTAGGCCCTAGAACGTAGTTATGTGCACCCACATTTCTACATAGAAAAGGTCAGTTTGAAATAGATATTTTGATCCTGGAGAATTAGGCCTAAATGTCGCCCCAGGCTAGCAAAAGGTATCTATCCTAAAGTTTAGACTTAAGAGTAGTTATCTTACAACACATTCTTACAGAGAGGAGGTCAGTTTTCGTTTATCTGTAAGGGAGTGCGGGTTGTTGTGGTTTCTCGTGGATGAAACTACAAAGTTTTGGATAACTAATAATGATAATAATTAAAGGATAGAATCAGAATGTAGTGGTTTAAAAAAAACTTTGAGAAATATTAATTAATCATTTAATTATCCATCCGAAATATATAAATGTAGGTGAATAATTGTTATTTTAAATAAGAACTTAGAAATAAATGATAACATAAAATACAATGTATATACTTGGGGAAAAGTTTCTATAAATTTATACACTTTATTCACTATGGCTAAAGATGGATGTAAAGCAGTAGTCAATAGAACACAAACGTCCATGGCATCAAGCTTGTGTTGAGGCGGTAGCAGGGGACTGACCTTTACTGATTTACTTGAGTTAATTTGCCATTAAGTAGCGTAACCAATGTATATGTTTTTAATAATTATTTTATGAAATATTGATAAGAGATAACGTTATTTTAAAACTTTGCATAGATTAAAAAATGGTATAATAAACAAAAAGTATTTAACAGTTAATTAATAAATCTTTGTTCAAAGATAATGGATTTATTAGAAGTTTTAAGAAACTTTAAAAAATTTTAGTATTATATTTTATGAGTAATATAAATGGACGTGTTTAATTAAACATTCCAATATAGTTTTAATAACAAGTTATACCCACGCTACATATATGTGTAAGTGAGTGTGCGTGTGGTGTGTGTGGTGTTGTGCTTGTGTGTGCTGTGTTGTGCCGTGTGTGTGTTGTGTGTAAGTAACTTCTAGTGTGTGAGTGTAAGTGTAACTCTGTGTAGTGTAAGTAAATCTGTGAGGTGTTAAGTAAAATCTGTGTGAGAGTGTAAGTAAATCTGTGCGAAGATCAATGTGGAGTCCTGTAAGTAGATATTCTGTTCGTGAGTGTACAGTAAGAATCGGCATGGTGTGTAAGGCTCATAAATACTGTGTGTGAGAGTGTAAAGCTTAAAACACATCTTGTGTGTGTGTGTGGGTGTGTGTAAGTGTGTAAGGTGATAAATGTAGATGTCATGGTAGAATGTAAGTGTCATAGGAATGTGTGATATAAGTGTAATATGTGCGTGTCCAGTGTCGCTTGCATAGAGTGCAAATGAAGTGTCTATGGGTAAATTCAAAGTGTCATAGTAATGTGTGTACTAACTGTGTCATACGTGAAATACTGTGGTGTATAATGTTCATAGTGAATTGAATGTGTGCTGCTATAAGTGTTAAGTGTGTGTGTGTGTGTGGTGTCTGTTTTCAACACTCCATCGTGTCTTGTGTTGATCACATTGGAATCAATTTTTTTTATGTTGCTGTTATGTGGTTGTTTACTAAATAATAATAAACCAAATAGGCAATGAAGGACCAATAACACTAAGTATAATAACTATAAAAATAAAAACTAAAATAATAACAAAATACAAACTTAAAAATAATAATTAAACAATAAATTAAAATAAATAAAAGGTATTAAAACAAAATAATAACAACATGAATGTGGTAATACAATATACGGCATGAAGTTAAAGCCATGTCAAAACATATGAGTTAAAAGCCAGTAAAACCAATAAAGAGTTAGAAGCAGTAAAACATGATTCATAGCAGTAAAACATGAGTTTAAGCAGTCAAAGCAGTAAAACAAAAAAGGGCCTCACGAATCCCCCCTTGGTGTTTAGGTCACACCTTCGATTGTTACTGATTTACTGTTTTAAAGTATAATTTAATAACATATATGAGTTAAAGCCAGGTAAACATATGAAGGTTAAAACAGTAAGCAGAAAGTTATTTTTTAAAGCGAGTAAAGTCAGAGAGTATTTAATTCAGCACGTAAACGCTAGGAATAGTACATAAAGCAGTAGGTAAAGCAGAAAGTAAAAGCAGTTAAAGCAGATAAAACAATAAGCACTCCTCACTAACTCCTTAGGTGTTACGTAACACCTCTATTGATTTTTACTGATTTACTGCTTTTAAGGTCTGTAATGTATGTGAGTTAAAGCAGTAAAAGCAGAACAGTTCTAAAAGCTAGAATAAAGCAAGAAAGTATTTTAACAGCTCACTAAAACAGAAAGTTAAAGCAAGTAAACAGCAGTTAAAAAGAAGCCATAGCTAACTCTCCTTAGGTGTTAGGGGATAAACACGCCTCTAATTGACTTTACTGATTTTACTGCTTTACGGATATGTAGTGATATGTATGCTCTAAGCAGATATAAAGCAGTCGGGAGTATATAAACGCAGTAAAACGATGAGTGTAAAGCCGATAAACAGGTAAAAACAAAACGACATACTTAAACGTAGCCCTTGGTGGTCCTAGGAAACACATCATATTTGCATGAGCTACGTATACTGACACACTTTACTGCATTTAAGGTATGTAATTGTATGAACTTAACATCACTCGCCTGAAGTTTAAAGATCGATCTCGCAGTAAAAGAAATTAATAAACATGATTTATATACAAACACTCTGGATTTTTTCTTCTTTCACAACTTACAATTTTAAAATAATTATAGGTACTGATGTGCTAGCTCCCGGTCACATTGGCTTGTGCACGCGATACGCAGACCGCCTATCAATAATGAATTGGCATACGTAATATCTTCCGCTACCAACCCCCAGGCAAGATGTAGAAAAGTATGCAAGAATCCTTACGCCAGACAATCTGGTTGTCCGATCGCCTCGATAAAAGCTTGCAGGCACCCAATCTCCTACGTCTAACTCAAACCGCAGAGTACATGTATCATATTCGTCCGGCCCCTAACCATGCTCGTATTTACATATAGTCTACACAAGGCACTGCAGAGACAGCCTGTACGGTCCAATGGCCGAGAGAGCTGCAGCGTCCATCCGCAGCGACGATAGCTGACGTCAGGTGACCAGAGAGCGATAAGCAGGCGACGACGTCGTGCGAAACTACCACCCTGAGGGCTGCAACGCACTCGCAGCAACAGGAATCATTGAACACCCCATCCCAACATCGACCCATAATGGTTGAATAAAACAAAAAGCTAACTTATCCAGACTACAATGAAAAAGTATTCGGAGCGGGGGTGCGGACCGATACTATAGTATATATATATATATATATATATATATATATATATTATATATATATATATATATATATAATATATATACTAAGTATATATATCTATTAACTATTATTAGTGCTATATATATACTTTATATATTATATTATATCCTCCCTCCCGATAAAGTACTATACTACTATCTATCACATACCAAATAGATCACTATATATACTAGAGGGCTATAAGTGTGAAAGAAAAACATACTGAACTCATAGCTAGGAACCATCCTAGTCAAAACAAAACTTTTTTTGTTTTAATATACCCTAATCGATTCCCTCCAATACCTTTTATAACCTAGGGTAGGCACCCTATAGGGCTATTCTAGCTCAGAGGAGGCTAGGAAAAGGCTATTGAAAAAAGTCAGGCACATCTACTAGTTTCTTAGCTATGTGGCACTCACTTGGCACGATGTGGGCACCTCAATCTTTGGCATTCATTGTCTACTCACTGGCACTTCATTGCACTCATGGCACTCATTGTCACTCACTTGGCAACTCACCTGGCATCTCATAGTAATACTCATAGATGGAATTACTAATAGAACGATCCCGTAGATTACTTCTACGGTGATAGGGACACCATCAACAGTGTGAACCATCAATAAATCTGGAGCATCCAAAGTTGAAGTCATCTCAATATAAGGATGCTCAAACCGAGATGACGTCATAAGAAGTTGAGCCATAAAGTGTGTGACGCCATCAAAGTATGTCAGGGAGCACGTGTAGCTAGTATAGGTGCGATACGCTAGGTGAAGGGTCGGGTGGATTCTAGGTAGGTGTAGGTGTTGGCTAGGTGAAGGGTTGGGTGGAGGCTAGGTGTAGGTTGCAGGCTAGGTGAAGCGGGTGGAGTAGGTGTAGGTGTAGCTAGGTGAGGCTGAGTGATAGGGCTAGGTGTAGGCTAGGATAGCGCTATGTGGGAGGCGTAGGTACTGGTGTAGGCTATATGAGGAGGCGTGACAGAGTGTAGTGGTAGGTTGAGAGCTGTGCTGTGTGTGTGTGTGGTGTGTGTGTCGTGGTGTGTGCGCGCGCCCGCGTGTGTAGGTGTGACCGAAATATCATCAAAAAAGGGCTAAGGCCCTAAAGGGTGGTCAAAAATTACCGTGGGTCATATCTGGCAAGCCTTGGAGAAAAGGTCAAGGACAAAAAAGGTAAAGAATTCAAAAAATAGGGCTAAGCCCCTGAAGGGTGGCCAAAAATTAGGGTGGCTAAATTGACCCTAATGTGAAGACCAAAGGGTTGGTCGAAAAAATTCGGGTGGGGTACCTGTACAACGGTTGTCTTACGCAACCGTTTGCCGCAACCCTTTCTTTGAAGGGTTGCAAAAATTAGGGTTGCCTGAAAAATTAGGGTTGCCAAAAGAATTAGGGTTTCTCATAAAAATTAAGGGTTCCCAAAAAACATCTAGTTGCCACAAATAATTGAGGGTTCTCAAAAAATTTGTGGTTCTCAAAAAATTAGGATTTCCAAAAAATTAGTTCTCTCAAGAAATCAAATAGGGGTTGGCCGTACGAACATCCGTGGGCAAAAATTGACCCACGGAAGACGGAAAAGGGTTTGGTCGAAAAAAAAGGTAAAGGCCCAAAAAGGGTAAGAGGCCAACAAAGTGTTCAAGGTCGACGGTAATAAATTTGGGTCCCAACACCAAAGGTACGGCCCTCAAGAAAGGTAAAGGTCTAAAAAGAAAGGGTCAAGGACAGGTAAAATACAATTGGCGGCTCTCAAAAGGTCAAAAAAGCGTCAAGGTCATTATGCTAGATTCTGCGGGGGGCCCATGCATTTCGTGCGGAATGCCTGCCCTATACTGCGTGTAAGAACTTTTTGCGATATTTACTCCAGGAAACCATCTACTTCATAACCTAATGTATTTATTCCTTTAATTCTATAAACTCCTTTTCAGATTCGCTCGTAGAATCCAAAACACAATCAAAGAAAATAGTTTTAGAGGTTGAGAAATGGAGATTTTAAAGA
Organism: Trachelipus rathkii; assembly: GCA_015478945.1. NCBI lineage: Eukaryota > Metazoa > Arthropoda > Malacostraca > Isopoda > Trachelipodidae > Trachelipus > Trachelipus rathkii. Next base: position 16,048 of record JABUQX010037621.1, on the reverse strand, counting down.
ACTAAAAAGGAACAGACCATAATGGAAAAGCAATTATAAGAAATACTGAAAAGTCTGAAATAACTTTCGTGCAAATTGTAAGCGTTAAAAGTGGAATTAGACAGTCATCATGAAATATCCAACACAAAGGCAGGACATGCGCCTAATCAGGCACCATCAGCACCTAGAGAAAGAAAGGGTACAAGTGAACTCAAAGGCCTTTCGTGGTGAACCAGACAGAATTTATAATTATTCATCGCAAATAAGGGGCGATGTGAATTGGCTATTTTTGTAGAAGAAAGAAATACACAACTATCTCCCTCTCTACCGAAAGTAATATTTCTTCCTTTGAGTAAAAACTCCAAACGTTTATCGCCAGGAATTCAGATAATAGTAAATAATAGTTACGACCGTTACGTAAATAAAAACAAATAATTGCACTTTTTTTAATAATAATAAAATGAACTACTATGACTACTACTACTACTACTACTATCTACTACTATTACTGACTCCTCTCCATAAATGAAAATTTTTATATAATAATCAATAATAATATAAATAAATAATAATAAGTAAATAGATAAAAATCAAGAATAATAATATAATAATAATAATAATGATAATACATATAATAAATAATAATAATAATAAATAATAATAATATAATTGAATAATAATATATAATAATAATAATAATAATAATAATAATAATATAATAATAATAATAATAATAATGAATAATAATAATAATAGTAATAATAATATAATATAATATAATAATAATAGTAATAACTAATAATAATACATAATAAATAATAATAAGTAATAATATAATAATAATAAGTAATTAATAATAATAATAATAATAATAATAAAGAATATAATCAATAAATAATAAATAATAATAATAATAATATAATAATAATAAATAATACATAATAATAATAGGAAACAATATAGATAATAAAAATAATAATAATAATAATAATAATAAAAAGGAAAAGTAGAAGCAGAATAATAAGAAGAAGCAAGAAAGACAGAAGAAGAAGAAGAAGAAGAAGAAGAGAAATCAGAAGAATTTGAAATGATAGTATACAAACGAAACCGTTAAGATTAATATTATTTCAGTTTTTTTACTTAACAAAGTCACTATTTGAATGAACATGGAAGCATTCCGTTCAAGCGAATAATAAAAATCATCCAGTTGCAAGCCACCCATATTCGAGATTAGCTCAACGAGTTTCAGAAATTTTTAGACCGATTCCTTTGATGAACAATCAATTGATACAAACTATGGTCGTCCCTTGTATTGAGGCAATATTCTCTGTCACCTGATATATTATTATATATAATATATATATATATATATATATATATATATAATATATATATAACTATATATATATATAGTCGTAATATATATAATATATATATAGTATAATATGTATATAATAATATATACATATATACTATATATATATATATATATATATATATTATATAGATATTATATATATTTATATATATATTATATAGATATATATATATAGTATATTATATATATATATAATATATAATATTAATATATATAATATATATATATATAATATTATTATATATATAGTAATATATATATATATATAAAGCGTATAAGTATAATATATGATTATATATATATAAATATATATATATATAGGTTATATATATATATATATATATATATATATATAACCCTCGACAATATAAAAACTTAATTGGCACTTTGTCCTCTTTCCAATATATATTATATATATACTATAAATATATACTATGTAACAACTTATATTAAACACTCAACAAACTCAGACAGCTTAGATATACGAGAGTACAACTATCTTAATCTTTAATTACCCTGTAACTGAATCCGCGATCCAGCACCCTATTACTGAGAACATACCTTTCTGGCTCAAAATGTATATATCCTTACAGGAACGCCTGAACTATCAAGTATATATACTATATATATAGTAGTATGATATATATATATAGATATACACGGATAGTCTATATATATATAGTATATATTATATATACTATAATATAGACTATAATATATAAACACTACCTTCTAGCCCGACATTGTGAGTACGTGACTAGTTTCAGGGAGTAGATAATTCTGATAGCCCTTAATATATAATATATATGAATATTATAGATATATACTAAGCAGGCGGACGCGCTCGTGCAAAAATTCTTTGAGTAGGCAAATAAAATACAATATATATAATATATAATATATATTATCAAACATTATATATATATATATAAGATTATCTATTTCAACGGTACCGGATACATATAGCATATATTAAATTATACTATACAGTCATATATATACTAGATACCTAAGATAGAACTCAATACCATAAATCGCTAACTATACTATATAGTAGTGTATGTGCGAATCATCATCTTCCTAACAGTAATTTATTATATTATTACCTCAACACTTTATTTAGCATTATAAGGACAGATCAAACTCTGTCGTCATCTTTCTCTCTGTGCGTGTGTTCGAGCGAAATATTCTGTGTAATTCATCTTTTTGTCAATGCTCCACATTGACAGTCTCATCAGCTTAATACACCGCGATAACAAGTCACAGACTCGACTCTATTGATAATATAGAACTATAATAGTCCAGACAATCAGGTGTGAGTAGCAAAGACCTAGAGCTTTTTATATATCACCTCGTAATTATATATAAAGCGTATAGTTATATACCTTATATATAAATATATAGATATATATTACTTATACACCTCAAAATAGTATATATTACCGCGAGAGAGACTTATCACAATTTATTTCCGTTGTATTCATAAATACATATTACATATTATATTATATATATATATATATATATATAATAATAATATATATATTATCGGTCCCTCCCAAACTTACTATAATATCCAAGGCCGCAACTACACGTGTACACCTCGTCTGGATATTTGCCAGCGCCCGTACTGCAGTATAATAATATCATATATATTTATTAGGTATGTATATATTATATATATATTATATATATATATATATATATATATATATATATATATATTATATATATGATATATAAGTATATATACTACGACAATTGCAGAGACATTAAGATTACATATATGAATCACTAACTGTATTGCACATTTTCTAACATTTGAATTTTCAATAGGCTTACAACACTCGAAAAAAGATTTAGTAATTTTTAATGAATTAAATCGAATAGCCGATTCCAAGCTTATTCCCGTATTTACAAAAGCTAAGCAGCTCAGTTTTATTAAAAACACACAAATCTAGTAATAAAAATAATATGAAAAGGTTATTTATTACTAAATAGAAACTCCACCACAACAATCTTTATTATTGAATAACATGAAAAATATATCAAGCTGTCTGACGTCAGAGGAACCCTATATCGCGCGAGAAAGAATTTGAGAAGGTCAAACTCGTTGCTTCTCCGGACTCTCAGGATTCGAATCAATAATTAAAGTTAAATGGATTATGGAACTTTAATTAAATAAGCCGAT
>JABUQX010037621.1:0-7500 GCA_015478945.1 Trachelipus rathkii | reverse complement strand
AGTAAACAATTTGCAGTGTCTAAGCGAGATTTTTTTACTTATGTGCTTTGAGATGGTGCTGATGAATTGAAAAAATTTATTATGAGTAATGATATAGGCCACTGGCACCTTAGTAAAGATGTCGCGACGTTTTATATCCGTTAAGACCTTAGTGAAAAAACCATGTTATTCGTATTTAAGGAGTATATGTAGTATATATAGTATATATATTTAATATATATATATAATACGCAATATATATATATATATAATACCCGTTATATATATATATATATATAGAATAATATATATTATATATATATATACTATATTATATCAGTGGCGACTCCAGGAACTTTTTACTACTCTGGCTTCGTCTTCTCTCTCCTCTCTCTCTCTCTCTATATATTATTATATATATACTATTATATATATATATATATATAATATATATATATATATAATATATATATTATATATTTATATATATAAGTTTATTATAGTATATATATAATAATATATATTATATAAAGCTATATATATATAATATATATATAATATATATATATATATAATATAATATTATATATATATATATATATAATATATATATTATATATATATATATATATTATATATATATATATATTCATATGTGATTTTAACTACCAAATTACATTCACATTATATTATTCACTAATTAGTGCTAATTAAAAAAAAGTTTTTTTTTTACTCAGAATCAAATTCTCTGATTAACTAAAGTATTTCAAGTTAGTTTTGTTTATTGAAGTATTAGAATATAAATTTTTTGATTTTGGTATCTGAAATAAGAGAAAAAAATTTTTAATTTTATTATTTTTCCTTTTTTAAATAGAAACAAGTTGTTTTATTAATTCAGTAACTTGAAGACTTTGTAACGAAAATTTAAATTCGCGAATGTGTATATAGTGAACACTGTCTAAAATTTTTAACTCTTGCTATTTCGGATAGCGGAGGGACGTCACGATTTTAAACTTAATGAAAATATTTCACGACACTTGCTATTCCGAATTGGCAACGACTTCTTACCACGTTTTGTGTTTAATTTTAAATAATCATTTTATATTATTATGTTAATATTTTTTCGCAGTTCAATAATTTGCGCTTAAAATGAGAATTTTATCGTAATTTTATGAAAATTTCAGAAATCATCGTTTCTATAATGATAACTCGGCTAAGCCCGAGCAGCCCGAATGTAGGAGTGAGGTGGATAGTATATATATATTTATATATATACTATATACTACATTTATTATATATATATATATATATATATATATATATATATATATATATATATATTATAATATTATATAATTATATATAATATTACATCTATATATAATATATATATATATCTCCTTTATATTCACACCAGCGTTACTATATAATATATGAACGTTTTATATTATTATTAATTATTATTATTATTATTATTATTATTTATTGTTTTATTTTTTGTTGTTTTATTTTTGTTTTGGTTATAGATCCAACAATGTTTGGAAAATACAGTAGGTTTAAAACGCGCAAAGGTTGCAGAAATTATATGCAAACGAAACAAAAAACTCGCACCATTGACCAGACGGCCAAATTTATTTACCAGACACTTATCCCCACCACCGGATGGTCAGTCAAACTCCCAAGTCAGTTGACTTGGGGATAGGATAATGATGAGGGCTATTTTCTGCGAGCACCCGCTTCGTCAGATCCCAGGTAGTTTATTTCGAAGTTAATCGTCTGGTTGCCAATTAATCTTTTTGAGGAATAAGTGTTTGTCTGTCATAGTGTATTTATGAGTGTGTATAAAGAAGAGCCCTTTTCCAGTGTAAGAAGGCACTATTTATGAGCTGCGAGAGCGAACGTGAGGGGCAGATAACGTGTATCCCCCGAACCTATCCATCCGTAAAGGGTACAAGTTAGCATTAAACCAGGTGAGTGTCGCGGACCTCACATTGTTGGACTATCTTTGCCTGGGGGCAAAACTGAACAAAAATAACGTGTTCACGATCGCAGCCCACTGACTATCACAAGCACGAGACTTATAGAAGCCTGTGAGACATAAAAGTCAGCATGATGCCGGTCATGCAGTCGAGAACAATGTCCTTTTTACGGAAGAGTGCCTGCATGCCATCTATAGCGGCTGAAACGGGAACATTTTTAACACCCTATTGCTACCCATCTCGAGCTATGACGTCTGACAGAGTGTGAGTATCTTACAAGTTGGCTCCACCTAAAGAATGAAATATGCAATCTTTGTTTGTCGCTGTGACCCCAGATGAGAAAGTATGCCTAGTCGCTGAGCGCCATAACGAACGCACATAACCCACAACGTCCTCTCATAGGGTTATGGTGTCTCCCCACTCACGCTTAACACAATATCACTCACGCTTTACCAAGGTGTAGAAGAATACATATCTGATTGCCGATGCTCGTCTAGATAGTTTTCACTCGCGCGAACCAGTGCAGTGATACCACCTCTCTATATAGCAAAGCATAAGTGCTCGATGTAGCCGTGTCTTCCTTCATTCTGAGGACACCACTATATAACATATATAGTATATATATATATAAAGATATATAGATATATATATATATCGATATATATATATTAATATATAATAGTATATATAATAAATATATATATCATAGAATAAATAGCTATATATATATAGTTATATATATAGTTATAGTATAATTATAGATATATATATAATAAATGGAAAATAAAACATTGCGTTTGACAGGGAGGAATATTTAAAAACGAATGAAAAATTCAATTTGGAAAACTCTTTTTTAAATTCCTGTTCTACACAACAGATTTCAAAAAAGACCGGTGAATCATTTTAGTTTATTGTCTGAGAATTTTTCTTATTCTTGCAAGCGAAGTGAAGACACCAGTATTTGAGGGCCAATACTAAGCCATCAATTTCGGAATTTATATTCGAAATCAATATATATACTTAAAAGAAATCATTATTGCAAAGAATTTTTAAGGTCGATTGACTTCCTTTCGAGCGAAGCTTACAGATGGGCTTTCTTTATCAACAGACCAATTCAGAAAAAGATTTTAATAATAATAGCAATAGTTTTACTGATGATTTAAATATTTTCGTGTCATTTTAAGGAAAATTTGTCATCAAAGAAAATATATCACCAAAACGGGCGATGTTTCCCTGCATGTGAGTCTGGATATATATAGAAGCAACCACGTCAAATATAATACTCAGTATCTATATCAATAATATAGTAATATATATATACTATAAATATATATACTTATATTATATTATTAGATAAATATATATATATATATATATATAGTATTAAATATATATACTATATACTGTATATATATAGTAATATATCAATACATACATATATAAATAATGTATAATACTTATACTACTATATATATATACGTATATTATATATATAGTATTAATATAGTATGTATATATATAGTTATATATATATATATAATATATAATATATATATATATATATCGTATATATATAATAGTATATACATAGGTATATATATCTAATAGATATAATATATACTATATAATATTTATATATATATATATATTATATTTAGTCGGCAACAATTTTAATTGTTTAAAGAAAGTTTTTGTTATCGAAAAAATAAATTTTCTAAAATCGCAGTTGTCAAAGGAAAATGATGTTTTGAAATTCACAACCAAGGTGCACTCGAAACTAGAGAATACTAACATTTTTTAAGATTTTGGAGCTCATATTAAATATTAATATTCCAGATGAATGATTATAATAAAAATATATTTTCATGTTATTAATAATAATGAAATTTATACCATAAGAAGAAGCGTATACATCATTTAGCACATATTTTGTATCTTATTTTATGTAAGTAACTATTTCGGTACAAATATATTTTCTTGTTTGAACTCTATTATGCTCACACACATACACCCTCCCTCTCTCCCGCTGAAGAGGTAAAAATGCAATGTATTGGATGAATTTTTAGAAATTTGGATCTCAGACAAAGCAAAAATCAGTATATTACTGTTATCTTTACTGTATTTTCTGTATCTATTTTATATATGGTTTATTTTGTATTTAACTTTAAGTCTAAGACCTAGGTTATAAACTGCATTTTCCCTGTTCTTTTGTCAGAGTACGTCTTTCAAATAGAAATCAATATTTCGGTTCGAACGTAGTGCATGTCAGCAGAAGTGACTTATGTAAATATAAAAATTTGGTAATATTGCAGTATGTAAGAAAATCGGAATTGGCCGCATGTCAGGCTCAGGAGTCAGATGTAATATAGATAATGATAGGTTCTTTTAACTAGCATAGTTATCCAGGGAACCAAAACTTGAGTTCTTATTCAATACCCTACAGTACAGAAATAATCGAAGAAGGGTTATAAATACTTGGATTGAAGGTACAGTAAGCCAAGTACCAATCAAAACGTCTCATATATCCTCTTGTAATTGGTTACGAAGACTGTTTCGGCAGAGAAAGGGGTACACCAAGAAGCTGTAGATACTTGGGGTCCAGCTCAAACGTATAAACGATTAGCCGCTAATACTGAAGGGCTATCAATAGGAGCACCATTGAATGACAACGCTGTGCAGGGAGGAATGCGGAAAAACTTCAACTACAATCTTGCGAAGTGGAGAGAAAAGTAAATAATCCATCACCCTTGCCGCTTCATAATATATATAATTATAACTATATATATATTATATCATATATATATATATAAAATATATATATATTATATATTATATAAATATATATATATATATAATATGGGCGTAGGCGGGATTTCATTTAGGGGGGGGCAAAGCTGTTGAGTATAAATATTCATATATATATATATTCGTTACTATATATATATATATATATTATATATATATATATAATATATTTAAATTATATATAATATTATTTATATATATATATCTATAATATATATATAATCAGTACTTAATACCTAAATATCAATATATATATATAGCAGCTTTTTATTCAGCAAAAATAATACTATCACAATTATAAGTTCGATCAGTGAGACAGTCATATGTCTGAGAGCCTCCTCGCCTAAAACTCAAAAACTCATCCTAGATCTAACTGGGCTGCTAATAACCCAAGTACAAATCATATATGCGCACACAAAGCAGAACGAGTTCGAAATAGCCACGCACTCAAAGTCAAAATCAGAAACTGAGTGCATTACAAGCGAAACAAAACACTTTAAAACTTGATTAAAAAAAGCTGTACCAAGATAGTCATAACGCTCTTTATATACGTTAGTAATTCGGTATTACTCTTAAGTTATCATATCGATTGATGTAATCTGTTTTTTCAGTTTTTCTTACTAATAAACCTTAAAAACGTCGCCCTGCAAGTGCTAAGGTTCAGTCATTTTTAGTTTCGCCAAACTGATTGTAGGTCGGCGGGGGCAGTGCCCGCCCGCTATGCACCTCCCGCCTGTTCTGCCCCCCCCCTGCAACCCCCTGCCTACGTATGTATATTATAAATATATATTATATAGTATATATATACTTGAGTTATATATATGTAGATATATATATATATATATATATATAATATTATAAAAAATATATTATAGTAAAAATACGAACATCATCAATATCGTCAATTACTGTATTAGTGCTATATCAGTTAAGTTATTCGCAATTTATTAATACTAGTACGACTCTTATCCATTTTTAGTTTCGAAAATTACGTTAAAGACAAATTGCCCCTATTTCTTATCCAGTATCACTATAATTTGACTTGTTTCAAGTCTATAATAAGATGTTTGCGCGTTTATAAGATAAATTAATATCCTCTTTAAAATACAAGACAGCGGATTCATTTAGAACTTGCAGTAAAGCACATTACTATATGTACAATGCGTATCTCGAGATTCATACCGATTTACGTTTTGGTGTAAGGGTTGTTTAGTGATTCTTCCAAGCTACTGCGTGTAAGCCTAATGATGGAGGGAGATGCATTATAATTTATTAATTATATTTTCCGTACACTGTACAAGGAAAGATAGAAAGAGATATGTATTGGAGTGATGTGGTATGCGGGCTATTTTTTAATTTGTTTGTTGATATTTAGATTTCCAATTTTTTTTTTATGCGTTTTTTTTTCTTTTTTTTTTTTAAATTTTCACACCCCCCGGGCTTTGCCTTTTCCAAGGAGGGAACTTCTTTAAGTAATGTCTACCTAGGACCAACTATGGATTTGTTAACGCGGAGGCGTACCTTGCCATGCGGACCCTCGCGCTCTACCGTTTGAGCCAACGTGGTAGAGGCAGGGTTTAATCATATTCCTAGAATGTGAACTTTTCTTTACTATGTGGTGTTGACTGTAATAAATTGAGATGGAATGTACTGGGTCTCTATTTCGATAGTTCTCTTCCTTCTGGTAACGGGTATGTTCTTTAATAGTAAATTAATTCCTGTGGAAAGTGTATATTTATTTATTGATTTGTACTTGAGGTGAGTTTTTCTGCAGAGTATGTTATATTTTTTGCATTTGTCATGCTAAATGAATGTTAAATGAGATGCTCTGGTGATGAGGATGCTAAAGTTAGGTAGCTGGAGACGCATGTCCTGGGGTAGAAGGGTGCTTATTTGTTGGCTCATTATATTATATTTATTCTTTCGCATTCAGAATTAGGAGATATGCTATGTTATAAGTTCTGCAAATTGTTATTTAATTGATTTTCTTAAGTTGGTTGGTTGATGTGTGTGTGCTGTGCGTGCGTGATGTGGGTGTGTGCTGTGCGTGCGTGTGTGGGTAGCGTGCATGTGTTGCGTTGTGTGTGTGTGTGTGTGTGTGTGTTTGTGTGTGTTTAATTTATATATATTTGAAGTGATAGATATTTGCTGGTTTTCAATTCTTGGATGTGAGCAGATTGTGGTTCTGTGTACAGTTCTGGCTGGATATCTTCTTAAAGTTCATTAACATACTTTACTAAGTTTGCAGTCTTCTCGGGTTAAAGAGTGTAGACTAATTTATGAACTAGTTTGTCGAATGATATATACTATTAGTATAATATATAATATATTACTTATAGTATTATGTATTATATAGTATACGATATTACTATATATATTATATAGATTATATATACATAATATATAAATCAGTAGTATATATATATAGTATATATATATATTATATATATAGTATTTATCATATATATACCAGATATATATATTATATACTATATATAGTATATTTATATATATATATATATATACACTATATAGTATAATAATATAATATATATATATTATATATATATATATAATATATATTTATTATAGATAGATATATAATATAATATATATATATATATATATATATATATATATATAGTATATATATATATATATATATATATTATATATATATATATATATTATATTATAATATATATACATACGATATAATATCTAATACGCGTATCCG
>JABUQX010037620.1:30000-59462 GCA_015478945.1 Trachelipus rathkii | reverse complement strand
TCTGTCCCTAGTAGTTCAACCCAATTACCCTCATATGATCATATTACACGCAACCACACAATTGACCTTTCAAACCTAAACGTTAATTTAGACTTCAGTACTCACAGTCTCTCTTCGTCTGGTCCACCCATCCTCTCTCTCTCTCCTTCTCTCTCTATATATAATAATAATATAGCCATAACCAATAATAATAATTTATTGTCATTTATTTAATCATATTTCAATTATATAAGATGAGCCATAAACCTAGATATGACATTACACACCTATATACCACTATATAGCAATATTTAAGTCACCGTGATGTCTAAGACGGGTCAGTGGCACCAAGCCGGAAGTCAAGGTCATGCCGCAAAATATCAGATCACCCCACGCACGCGCAACATCTCGATGCAACTGGCACAGAACTATGACCGAAGGATAGAAGGGGCCTAAACCTGCCGATCGTTCGACTTCCGAGGCAGGCAGAGCACTGCCGTAAAGCAACAAAAGGTAGTAAGGCAGACCAACCGTACAACCTAACGGCCCTGTTACCCTTCGCACGACACGCTGGCTTGAAAGGACACACTGTACTTTGATCTTGCAAGCAACGTAGCGTAAGATGGGAACTAGGGGATATGGTCTGGTAAGACCTTTAGTCATACAAACAGGTGGGGGGTTATTTATCAAGTATGTTTGGTACTTAGCTGTTAGTATTCTTGTGCTGGAGGAATTGAGTGTTGGAGAAGATTAGATACGTCATAACCAGTAAGGCGACCTTATTTTAGGCTATTCAATTCTTTGGATTCACTATGAGTTCTAATTACAACTATTTATCATTCATTAATGAACAATAAATTGGATATACATTATAATATTACTAGCTCTGAATACTTAATATAACATTCATATAGAATGATGGGTACTGTTAATCTTATTCAGAACAATACCCCCTACCATGATACCTAACAAACATTAATACCCACTATAAATACAATACACATCACCATATACTTACCATCAGTATTACTCAGCACCCCTTAAATAGTAGAATACTAGTATACCCCCATTTACTAGATTATTACATTATTACCCATTTCATTTCATTATTACCTTCATTATTATTCATATCTTAGTCTGAATGTCTACATCTAATTGCATTACCTATTACTTCTATTATGCCGCTATACCCTCCTCATTCAATCGAAGCGCTCTCCTGCCCAGTTGCTCGAGCTGTTAAAGCTAGTCCTCGCCTCTGGCTAGCGTGTACCATCCGTTCGCCCGTGAATATCTATTGCAGTTCTAGACGTAGTAAGGAGTCACAACGCTCGACCTCGCACTGATGACCTCATCGTCATCTATTGACCTATTATTATTATTACTCCATTAGCTTCATCTTTATTATCCTATTATATTCCGTGTTCCAGTTCAACTTGTGACGTTGCAGACACGTAGGTCGATGCGCACTGAAGAGACAGAGTCCTACACTTTACCTCCTAATTCTATACCATTACTTCATCACCCCTCCCCCCGCGAGCCTTCATCCCAACATTATCCTGCCCCGCCCACCACAACTTCTCTAACCTATCTGTCACCAGCCCCCCTCTTACATCGAGGCCTTCCTTCCCCTTCATTCCGCCCCCATGTGTCCGGAGGGATAATTGTGTTGTTTATTGTAGCGCATACCTCGATCATCGACGGGTATCCATGGCGGAGTTGATTCCGTGTCAATCCGTCGATTGATGCGAGCGGGAGGGGGGTGGGTCAGGCAGGACGGGCTAAATAATCATTTTTCATGTGAGTATTTTTGTAGAATTTCACGATCCGCGATCTTGTATGAGTGGTAATCACTGTAGGAGCAAGAGTCATCGAATTTATTTCCTGTTGGGTGATTAAACACGGATATAAATTTTATGGTCGCGATTGTCGAATATTGATAGCTAGTGGATATATTTACAGGTAGAGATTTAGAGATGCATGAATTGATAAAAAATAAAACAATAAATTTTTCAGATTTTTGACGGATTGAGATGACGTTAAGACGGTTATAATGTCCATTACTAGTTAATTTGAGATATTATAATATTTCGAGTTAATTTATATATGATTTAATGATATATTATATATATTAAGTTTGATCTGGTTTTATATAGTTTATAATTATATTATCCAATATTTACATAAATGGGATTAAAATTGAAATTAATTATACTATAAAATAAGGATTAGAATTTATAGCCCTTTCAATAATTAAGTTATTTTGATGATTATATATTATATTATATATATATAATTATTTAATAAATATAATATTATTTTTCTATAAAATATTTTTAGTATTATTTATATGAATTTAATTAATAAATGTTGACATATAAATTATTATAAAATTATTAGTTTTATTAATTTATATTATACTTATATTTTATTGAGGTTATTATTATTATATTATAATGTAATATGTTATTGAATATCTAATATAATATATATAGTATATAAGGATTATATTATTATAATATAGAATATTAAATCTTCTACTATAAGTATATATATATTAATATTATATATATATATATATAATATTAAAAAATATATAATTTATCAATATTTTAACCGAGTATATAAATATATGTATATAGTATATATATATAGTATATGCAAAAACTAATACTTTTTATGATACTATAATAATATAAGACTCTTAATATAGTATTATTATATATATGTGATATATATATTAGATATTATTAATATATACTGTATTTATTGTATAGTGAGAGGTACGTCAGGGTATAATACGTATATATATGATAGATAGTATTTATGTTAATAGGAGTATTATTATCGGTATAGATAGGCACGTGTATTAGGTGTATGATTATAGGAAATATATATTTAAGGAGTTATATATTATATATTTGTATTAAGGTAGCCTTATGTATAGGGGACGTATTATAGTAGGATATATATGTGAAGAGTTTGATGAAATAGCCCTTATTCAAATGAAATTTTGTTCTTGGCTTCATTTTAGAATTTCGATATTTTTCAGTCCTCCAAAATCTCGTGTTAATTTGCACTATACCGTTTCTAGAAGTGACTGTCTCTATCCGTGTCATATCTTTCTCTTATGTTATTGCTTGTCTTGTCTCTATCCTATCCTTTTTATTCTTTTTACGCCTTTAAATTGGCGCAAAGTTCGAGTTTTGAATATATTTCGATACACATTTCTTGTATATATCATTGAGCAACATACCAATTTCTCTCTTTAACTGAGAGATATCTTGTTTGCCTAAGCCGTCAATTTTATTAAGAGCAATGAAGTTCCATATATATAGTATATTTGGTAGTATATATATAGTACGATATAATATAGGGTGATGCGTTAGTCGTTAGTATTGGTGTTAGTTTATAGATGAGTATATTTAGTATAGTATGATGTCATTAGTTATATTTTATACTGTTGTTATTGCTAGATGCTACTATGAGTATTGTAGTAGTGATATATATTTATATATGTGAGGTATTATAGTGGGGGTCGGGTGGGTTAGGTATTGTGCGTTTATTTTTTTAAAGGTATCTTAACAGTGTGGTCTTTATTTCTCAAGAGAGTTGTGACCAAGGAGATGGAAGATAAGAAGAGAAGTAGAGTAGATACGTTATTTATATATATAGTATTATATATATATATGAGATATTATTGAATATAGTATTTATGTTTGATGAGTGTTGTATAGTATACTAGGCTATATTTTATAGGTATATATATATGAGTAGTGAGAGGTCTAGTGCGTCGATCTATGATTTAGTATATAATGTATATGTATGTATTTATGTGAGTAGGGTGAGTATATATAAAATATATACTATATATATAGAATTATGAAATATATATAGTATATAGTATATATAATATATTAGATTAGGATATATATTATATATATTATGGTAATATATTATTATATATTATAATATCTATATAGATTAGGGGATATATATATATTATATATATAAGGATTTGATTTCAATTTCTATCTCTAAGCTTAATACTAATAAGCCGTAATGTCCAGATGCTATCCCTGCTGTGGTTCTAAGAATTTGAGTTTCCATTCATGCACCTGCGCTTGAGCAAGCGTTGCTTCGAGTCTTGCATTCCATCTTTACCTTCGTCTCAAAACTAGAAACCTCTTGATGAAATCGTACTCACGTCAAACCTATGTCTAAAAAGGGGGAGCCCTCTCAGCCCTCTAACTATTGACTTTTGGCATTAATCTATCTTCTTTTCAAAGGTTTCTAATCTAAAAGGAAGATAATGGATACACCTCAATTCTTCTAATCTTATATCTGATTAATTCAATATGTATTTGACTATCTTCCCACTTCTAGTTGGTTAATTTAGGAATTTTCATCTGTGTCCTCACCAGATTATATTATATATAATAAATATTATATATATATACTTATGAATACTATATAGTAATATATATATAATATATACTAATATATTATTATTAGAATAACTATATATTAGATAGTAACTACATGAAGGGTGATACACTAAATAAGGGATGTTAGTGCTGTGTGGGTTTTGGTCGTGCCGTGATATAATTGCGAAAACGTCAGTACGAAGTGAGAGTCGCGGATACAATCTCAGTCTTACATCATTGTTTACACTGTCGCAAAAAAATTATGAGGAGATTATTCAGCTTACTATAGATATTATTTGTATATTATATTATTAATGAGATTAGTAATAGGTAGTAATAATATTTAGTATATTATCAGTGACGAGTTATAGTTAGATATAGTTATATTAGCAACTATTGATATGATATTATACTATATGATAGTATATATATGGAGGTGCATTTGCTTTTATAATTTTTACTAGAAAGGTTTATGAAGGTAACGCATTAAATGTCCAAATGACAGTAAATTAATAATAATAATAATAATAATAATAATAATAATAATAAAATAATAATAAATAAATAATAATAATAATAATAATAATAATAATAATTTTGATTTAAAGGCTATATTTTTATCGATTGTGATCTGTTGTACAAATTCTCCCGTTGTTTATTTTGAACCCTAAGTGTCCCACTGATTTAACGTTAAAGGTTTTTTTTTTAACCTTACATGCAATGCTTTGAATAGCCTTTAAGCTTTGTCAAATCTTTTACTTCCTTTGATCTTTTGCACCATCTTTTACCCTCCCTTTTTAGTGGGATTGATTCTCCTCTTTTCTTGATCCTCGGAATTTTATTTTTCTAGTTTCACTTCTTTTATTTTCATGAATGATTCATCACTTTAAATTTTAGTGTTTCTATCATATTACATCTTAATTTTTCTTTGTTCCTTCCAGTCCAAATTTGTTTGATATTTTTTCTCATTCTTTTCTTTTAATGACTCTTGTAATTCCTTCCGGCAGTTTCTCTTTTTTTTTCTTCATTTACCCCCCCCCCCCGCCTCCAGTACAATCTTCAGCTCTCAACTATTCTATTATCATTAATTATGATCTTACGCGTCAACTGCTGTTTTCTTAACTAACTAAATTATCATAATAATAATAATAAAATATTAATAATAATAATAATAATAATAATATTAATTAATATAGATGGAAATAAAGATGGATTATATACAAACCATTTATTATTAATTATTCGATATTAACATATTTATTATATTATTATTATTATTATTTGTAGTAATATTAATATATTATTATTATTATGTAATATATTCATTATTTTATTATCTATATTATTTTAATTATTAGTATTTATATTATTATATATAGATGGAAATATTATTCACTTTAAAATACAAGTTTTAAATTCTCGTAAATATTCTTCTGTTACTGTGATTTGCCTCTACCCGATTATTAATATTTATCGTCTCTCCGTTTAATATCATTTTGAAATAATTTGTCTTTCTTGGTTTTTCTTTCTCTTATTTGTACTCTGAGAATAACATGGCAGTGTATGATTAAATTTAAATTTTTTTATATATATATATATATATCTTATATATTATATATATTATTTTATATATTATATAGTATATATATGTTAGGACATTTTTAAAGAAGTTATAAAAAGACATCGAAAATGCGACGTAGCGTGAACCCTGAGTGGTTGGTGTTGTATCATGAGGCCAAGAGTTGAAGTGATTTTAATTTTTATTTTTTTTTTTTAGGGCTGAGGCGGATGGACGAGGAGGGAGAGTCCGTGTGCCCTTAGGAAGACATGATTTTCATTTTCTATTTATCTGGCTCTTCCTTTAGTTAAAAAAAAAATGTTTGTAACTTCCATTTGTTGAAATTATGAAAAATAATCGTAATGTTGTCTTCGATATATGGTTTAACTCTTTAAGGAAAGTTATATATTTAATATATATTATATATATTATATATATATATTATATATATATATTATATTATATATATATATATATTTGTATATATATATATGATATATATATATTTTTTGTTAAGGTATAGAAGGCCATTTCAATGTTGTTAATGATTTATATCGATTAATCGATTCGATTATATATATTATATATATTTATATAATTATATAGTTATTATATATTATTATATATTATTTATATATAAATTTATATATATATAGATAGTATTATATTATATATATATATATATTATATAATTATTATATATATATTTATATATAATATATAGTTATAAATATATATATATATATATATATATAATTTATAAGTTAATCGTCTATGTACCCCCTATGCAAACTTTTTAAAACGAAGATCTTAAATTTGGTTTAAAATGAATGTCTTTAGAATAGACTATGTGGGAAGATTTTCGTTGTTAGCATTTTCAGTATTTTATTTAATTTAAGAGTAAAAAGTGTAATGTGATATATTGTGCATTATAATAATTGTGTTCTTTCGTTGGTAAAATTGGTGTGAATTTATAAGTGGTTCTGGGGTTATTGGTTGACCAAGGTAATTTTGTAAGAAAAGATTTTTTTTTTAATGTATTATTTTGTTTAGCGAGGTTCAAAGTTTGGAAATTTTGACCGTTAACAAAAGTATGTTGGTATAATTTTTCAAGAATGTTGTATAAATATGTTCTGATAAAGAAAATGGCTTAGTTAGGGCTAGTTGGGCTTCATATATTAGGTAGGGCTAGTTGGGGCTCTCATAATCATAGGCTAGGGTAGTTGGTGGCTCCTTAATCCATTAGGTTAATAATTAGAGTTAATAATTTTTAGGTTAGGATTAACTTGGGGGTTTTAAGTCTAGGTAGGATAAGGTTTGTTAGTGATATATAATATATATTAATATATATATATTATATATTATCTATATATATATATATATATATATATATATTGGTAAAAGTTCAACAAGAAGGGTGTTTCGGATAAAAATATTCAATACAGCTATGAAATAAAAGATGCTTTAGGGGGAATAAAATTTTTTCTAACTAATTAATAACTAATAATTTTGCTGAACATAGGTAAAAAAAATTATTTGCTGGAATTTTTTGTATATAGATCTATTGAATTTTTTTTTTCGACCTTCGTTCGTGTGGACCTAGTAACTTTTGTCATATTATATATATATATATTATATATATATTATTATATTTATTATATATATTATATATTATATATATATATATATTATATATAGGCTTTATTTTTTTGCAGCAGAAAAAAAACTATCACTCGAGTGTTTTTGTTAGGAGATGAACCTCTTAAGACGGTTGAGTTTAATGAGATTGAAAATAAAAATGACAGTATGCTAAAGTTTAATTTAGAAATTGTTAGTGTATGTGTATATGAACGATGTATTTGCAGGGTTTTTATTATTTTAATAATTTTGCAGAAGAGATGTAGAAATTCTAAAGAAAGTTCAATAGTGGGAGGTAGAGAAAAATTTACTTTTGGCAATGGCTATGTTAGAGTAACGTTATCGTTTACCAAATGGTTTCATATAGTTTATATATAGGATGCATTGCATTAGTATATTGTGTAAAGATGCCAGTAGAGGTTTAATGTCTTGCATGTTAGTCAAAAAGTGTAGATGGTTTAATTTTCTTGTGATTTATATATTAATTATATTTTTATATATATATATATATATATATTATATATATATATATAATATTATATTTATTTTGGAGCTACCTAAAGTCCGATAGTAAAGTTAGGCTGTTTACGGCCCGTGGATCAGTACGGTGGGGTATTTTCGGCAGCAGTGATAATTAAAGGTTAGGGTAGTTTTACGGCCGTGGTAATGGTTAGGTAGTTTTACGGACAGTGATATAAAGGTTAGGTATTTTACGGCAGTGTATAAAGTAGGTTTTGGGGGGCTTTTAGGTTTTTTTTAGGTTATGATAAGTTTGTTAGGTACATATTACTATATTATAT
This sequence comes from Trachelipus rathkii, assembly GCA_015478945.1. NCBI lineage: Eukaryota > Metazoa > Arthropoda > Malacostraca > Isopoda > Trachelipodidae > Trachelipus > Trachelipus rathkii. Next base: position 51,063 of record JABUQX010037620.1, on the reverse strand, counting down.
TTATATATATTATATTATATATTATATATTATATATATATATATATATATATTATATATATCTATAGTTATTTTTTTTCGCCATAAGAAATAAAGTCATCGTATTTATGGATAGATACTTGATATTGTATATTGATTCGATTAGTTTTGTAATGGTTATTTGTATATGATATAGAAAAATGGATTTAGTCTCGTAAAGTTTAATATGCCTCGTGTGTTAGTGGAGTTGTAGCGTAAAGTGAAATGATGTAAGTGGATTTTGTTTATTATGCAAATGGAGTTTGTAGGTTTTTTTTAGAATTTTCAACCTAATTTGCAAGAAGAGAGATGTGAGAATTTAAAAGTTAATAGTAGAGGTTGGAGAAAATTTAAATTTTTTGCATATGCTAGTTGTAGTAAAAGGTATAAAGTTTCCCAAAATATTGGTTTGCCATAGTATTTCATAAGATGTCTTTGCTTATGTTTTTATTTTGTACAGATTACAGTGAATAGGTAGATGTCGTTGATTTTAGTCAAAAATGTAGATGGTTTAACTTTTTCCGTGAGGTTATATATTATTATATATATTAATATTTATATAATATATATATATTATTATTATATATATATATATATTCGAGGTGGGGACGTCTTAGGGTAGTGCTAGGTACTCGAGTGAAAAGTATCGCTGCGTTCGCTTAATTCAAATCAACTGCTATGAAGTCCGCACGTCTGTCCGCTATATTGTGATACACAAAAGATTTTTATATAATTAAATAGTTGTTGTATAATAAAAAATTATTTAATATTATAATGATAATTTTGAATGATTATTTCAAAATCTCAGATTTTGCCAATTCTTAATGTGTTCCAGGACAAGAGATTATATTATTTTAAAGATTTAGTGCTTAAATAAAACAGTTTAGGCTGATCTTGTTCAAATTATCCAATAACTAATTATTGTTCTGCAGGCGAGAACGAGAGGTGTAATTATATTTTATGACAAGGTTCAACCCAATTTGTATGGTGAAGGGAAAGATGTTTGTGGGAAGTGCCTGGTAGTTCTTGCAGATATTGCTTTTAGGTCTCTATCATTCTGCTCCTCTAATATTTTGACCAGACTGTCAATGAGATTGTTAAAATTTAGTAGATTGAAGCTCGATCTGCGAGTCGATGTAATGTACGTTTAGTCGGTAGTTATATATTAGTAGTATATAATATATATATATATATATATATTTATATAATATATATATATTTATATATATTAATATATATATATATTTATATTATATGTTATATTATATTATAAATGCAATATATTATAGTATAATATTGTATATATATATATATTAATATTTATATTATATTATTATTTATTATATTATAATATATATTATTATTTTAATATATATAATATATTATATATTATTTGGTTTAACCGATGATGTGATATGATAGTTTGTTATAGTAATAATAATATTAAGTCAGAGATGAGGGTTTGGATATCTTATTAAATCAATTTAATTTTTTTTTTATATATGTATTAAGGAGGTTGAGATTATTTTTGAAAATTTTATTTTGGAAATATAATATTTGCTAAAATTGCTGTAATAAAAATTTATAGCAATAAATGCTAAAAGAATTAAATAAAATTGTTAACTTATTATAAAATAGATCTTCGTCATCTTAATTCTCCTTTTCTACATGATCATTCCCAAAAGAGCGGAATTTTTGAATCGAGTTAGTGTAATTCTGGGATTCGATCGTGTGCCTATTTGGTAGTCCGTAGGGGCTAGGGATAAAGAGGAAGTGCTCTGTATATTTATATATTTATATATTATATATTATATATATTATATATTATATATTTAATATTATATTTATTTATTATAAGTATATATTATATTTTGGCAGTACCTATAAGTTATAGTAAGGGAATAAGAGTTCGATATTGTTAACTAGATGGTAGAAGAAACTGATACATATATGGAATCAGTGAAATTTGTATGGAAATGAAAAAAATTTTTTTAAAATTTTTTTTATTTTATATCTAATGTACACTGCAATAATTTATGGAAAATGGATTTTTTTTAGGGGCTCGAGCCGAACGGGGGACAGAGGGGAGTTTTCCATACCATGGAGGGGGGGAAAATATCCTCCCCGTGTTCCAGGGCGAGAGACGATCGCATTGGTTTGCGTTTTAACCTTTGGGTGTTCTTTGTTAACAAAATCTTTTTTCCCATACTATTTCATAGCTGTAATATGTTTTATATAGATTGATTTACTTTAATGTATTTGGTGTAGATATAAATAAATTAAATATTTTTTTTTTCAATTTTCCCTTCTTTTTCCTGATTTCATATTGTTATTATTTTTCTTGTACTATTTAGTTTTCGATATAATGGGTATTTTTTAGTTTACCCTAAGTTGGTATTTTAGGAACGTGAGATATGTAGTTTAGGCTATTTTACGACAGTTTAGTAGGAGCCTTAAATGAGTATTTCTTTTAGCGGCCCTGAGCGTTATGGAGGACGGGGGTAGTTTCATACGGAGGGATGTCGGAGGAACGCGACCCAAAACAAGGGGTTTCGGGACATCGAGGGGGGGATTAGTCCCCGTATTCATAGAGGAGCGATCTGACATTGGGGGGATACCCGTGGTTTCGTTAGTGATATCAAAAAACATAATCAAAATGAGTATTTTGGGAATTTATTCGAATTTTCGTTTATAATTAAATTGGGACTTTGATTTATTATATTATATTTTATAATTTATATTTTTTTATATATATATATTATATTATTACTTATATAATAATATAATAGGATTACTAAAACGGAAGAGGCATATAGATTTTTATATATTCCAAGTTTGAGTATCATATCTCCTAGGAGGGTGCAGAAACATATATTTATTTTACAAAGTTAAACGTGAAATAATGACTGAATTAAATTAAATTAAATTGCAGTAAGTATAAGGTTAAAAAAAAATTATATAACAATATATTTATTTATTTATATATATATATTATTATGCATATATATTATTTTTATATATATATATTATAATATGTTATTATATATATATATATTATATATGTAATATCCATATATTATATACGTTTTACTTATAATATATAATCAACACATACATTTATATTATTCATACCAATCACAATATATTATATATATATATATATATTATAATTATATATTATTAATTAATTATATTATTATAGTATATATATATATATTATATATATATAATATATATATTTATCATATACATTATAATATACATAATATTATATATATATCAATTGCATACTATGTATTAAAATATATTTTATAATGTATAAAAAAATATTTATATGATAAAAAGGAAATCTGAAAATAAAGGTATTATTATTAAATTATATTAATTATAATAAAGTATAAGACAGATATTTAATATATCTAGTAATATTTAATAGATTATATGATACGATTAACATCAATGTGATATTAATTCATTTATACATTGCGACTGATATGTGAGTCTTTCGTTTTGATAAAAAACATCATGATTCTTCACAATCCTTACTCAGACAGTAATCTACTCAGCATCTCTCTTCACTCTTTTTATCCACTCACTTCAGCACTATTGTCCTATTTCTATTTGGGTCTCCACTCTATCCTGTCTCTTCTCTTCACTGCATTGAAATCTCCAATCAGCAAACGTACATTTGACTTTCCTACTTCTCTTTTTCGTTCGTCTTTTCTAACATTTTCTACTGCAACTTCATGAACTTGCTTTTTTCCTCTTCGAGGTGTTGTTGTGCCTGTTGGCGGCGATTATGATGATACTGATAGGAAGTGGGTACTTCGGGGTTGGCTTTCTTTTGTGCCTCTTTGGTATTTTTAAATTGCATCTCTTCTAATAAGTCTTACGTGTAAGACTTCTCTACTGCAGTCTCTATTGTTTATTTGTGGGAATCTTTCGGGGTCCTATTATGAAGCATACTGTCGTGTTTAATGATTCTAACATGTTTTGGTTTTCTGCGTCATATTCTGCAAACTCTTATTTTATCTATCATTTTTTTTTCATCTCGTTTCTTCGTTTCCTATTCCGTATTTCTACACTTCCTTTTCGGCTTCTCTTGCCTTTTCTCCGAGTCGCCACGCATCTGACTGCTCTCCTTCGTACTCCTTCATTTCGGACCCTCGGGTCATAACTCCCTCTTTTTCCTCTTTCAAGGATCTCCTCCTCTCTTTCCTACCATACGTCTCTTCATTCCGATGAGCATTATTTTAAAAGGTAGCGCATCCTATATCTTAATAAACATTTGTTGCAAAGTTCTAAGTCCAATCTCTTACTTCTTGTGGGTCTGTTATCTAAAATGGTTTCTTTCTACTCTATTGTTGGTCCTTCCGAGTTCGTATTATTGTACTCATACTTTCTTATATATTTTTATTGGTTATTATCCTATAACTATCATTTGGCTATCATATTATATTATTTCATATTTTTGGGTGTATTTTTCTCACTCTATTTCTTACTATCTTAGTTTCTGCCTTATACTATTATTTTATACTATATTCTAATATTGTGACTAGCTATTGGACTCTATGCTATGTCCCGTTCATATTAAGTCATAGCTCTATATACTACTTTATGAACTATTTTATCGCCCTCTTTAATACATACCCTATATACTTTAAAAAGTCCTGGCAAAAACTAAAAATTCGTTTCCAACATAAAAAAAAAACAAATGTCACACAGGGAGGTAGTGTCCCGTGTGAGGATGTAACGAGTTAACGGAAAAGTAACGTTACATTTTTAAAAGGTGAAGCCTGCTTACATCGTGTTACAATGGTCTGATTTTTTGTTTTCTTTTTGGAGTCATGATATATCTTTTCAATAAGGATTTGAGATGTCGCTTACTTAGTCTATTCTTCGTTTATCTAAATGTAACTGCTTAACCCGTTATCTGATGGTATATCCTCCGTTACATGTATTAACCTCTGATACCGTTCATTAACATGACCCACCTCTGTATATATTTAGTTTTTATGTTTCTAACTTTTTAAGTGTTATTATTTGGATTCTGATACTATTTTATTTTTTTTTATTTTCTCTATATGATTTCATTATTATACTTCCTGAGTTTTTTTTTATTCATATTAATTAACTATTGGTGACTTTCTCCCTTTCCTATACTCTTTATTCATGTTTCGTTCACCCTAGCTGTGCTTTATTTCGTTATCTTTTCACTCATCGTAGTCATTATTCGATTGATCATTATTTATTTTATGTAGTTTATTGTTTTCTGATTTTTGAGGCTGACTTGGTCCTTTAACTATTTTTTATACTATCTTCTGATTTTATCTTATTATTATGCGATGACTTCTGTTCCTGATGGGAATGCTGTCAATTTTCATTTAGATGATACAACGGAAGAACAAACTATCCTCCGAAGTATACGTTCATTGTGTTTCGTTATATTAGACGTTTCGTCTGCTTTTAAAGCAATGCGCTCATCATCGGTTCTCCTATATAAGTTTAATATATAAGATATTTAAATGAATGCAATGTCAATAATTATTTTTACGAATTTTATATCATATATATATAATAATTCTATAGAAATTAAAATTATATTTAAAAAATTTAAATAAGATTACTAAAAAAATTATATATGAAATTACAAAAATGATCGTTATATAAATTTACAAAAAATTTACAACAAATTAAATCTATTATAACCTCGTTTTACTAACCTTATACATACTGGATGAACCATAAGAATGGTATATAGAATAGCAAGAATTAATGTCTCGATAACACTAATTGTATTACCTAAAGATAATTAGCATAAATTTGGGTTGGTTTTTGTAACTACCTATATCTTCATAAAAATCAATATTTATAACAGTTAATTTATTTTCTAATATAAATTGAAAAGTTTATTCAAAAGCATATATAAGATAAATTATTTAAACAATTAAAATTAAATTATAAGTTTATTGAAGATAAAATCAAAGTTTTGAGATTCGGCTCCTCATTCATTATGAATGTTATGAGGCTCTCCAAGATTTTTTCTGTCGCGAGTATAGTGATGGAGGCAAGAATCGAGAAGTCTTTGGTAGTGATGGGATGATCTTTTTTCGTGCTATGGCTACGTATGGATGAAAATTCAGGTGAAGATAGAGGAAGATTGGTACGGAAAGGAAAACCCTTGTGTTTGGCAATCCTGATGCAAAGATGTTGTAGCCTGTTGATTGCCGTCTACTTAGCTGGGCATACAGCCAGCACACTTATACAAGTAGATTATCGAGGAGTGCAATCTCTTTAAGGGATTAAATCTTTGGACCTGAAAAGTTTCTTTTTTGAAGTTATTAAGTAGGAATGACAAAATAAAAGTGTGGCAATCTGGGAGAGTGGTTCTGTTAATATATGTGTTGTTCGGTGTTATTCAATGAAGGGTTTCTATGTGATATGGTGTCGGTGAATTCTGTAACCTGTGTAAGTGAATCATTCAGGTAAATTCTTTTTCTGTGTTTAGGGACATCAAAAGTGTGGAGCTAGGTGTCTATTTTAAAATGGTTCTCTAAAGGAAGTTATAACTTATGATTTTTAATGCAAGCATAGGCAATTGGTAAAGAGATTAAATTAGATCGAAAGCTCCTTAAATAATTTCTCGACAGCTTCTGTATGAAAAGATCCATGTGTTAGGAAATCATAACCTTTAAAGGCCCGGTTTATTCTGCTCGTAATGCGCGGACCAATTTAAATTTTCTGGATTAGCCCAAGCTGAAGAAGTGAGTTGCCTCATATTTGGGTGGAGGTTGGTCTTGTCAGGTACAATCTTTGTTGTATGAAATGTACACCATTAGATGTTTGTGTGGCGAGATGAATCGCCAATTCATCAAGAACGAAGAGAATCCATCCACTTCATCATCTGCCATTGGAGAAATTATTGAGTATTTTGTTATGTTGCTGTTATATAGTAGAAATTTATAAAAATAAGTCGGTAGTTCCCTGTTTCCTTTGTTTTAGATGAACAAAATTCAAGAAGCAGTCATTCATTCCACTATCTTCGCTTTTGTAGACAATGGGTTTAAAGGTTGTGGTGTGGGCTTTTTTTTCGAGCCAAGACTGTTTCATGCATAGCAGACGGTGTAGGTCGTTGGTCTCGATAGAGGGTTAACTCTTCAGAGGTGATAACCATAGCTCACACCTATCAATCTGTTGATCATAAGGATCTGGTCTTATTTAAACAGAAAATTAGAATCTGAGGTGGCTTATAATTTTGATTAAATTTTGTAAATGTTCTCTTATTGAGCTCACTCCTATATATTAATATCTTTGTTAGAAACAATAGTATTGGAAATGATTTCAGCGTTTCTGGCCAAAGGGAACGTTAGTAAAAAGGTACTGAATATTTTTTTTTAATAACTACTATACATAAAGGTCTTGAGTGGAATGTGTTTATATTGAGTATGTAAATATATCATTTTCATCTGACTTACACGTTCATATGATATTCTTTCATGAAGTGGTATTTGTTTGTAATCGTGGGTAATTTGCGCTTGGGGTCAATGAAGATTTGTAAGTGTGGCTTGGGCACGAAATTTTTTAGACTAAGACTATAGGTTGTGTGTTGTTTTTATAGTATGTCTACAGTCACGTACTTTTCCGGTACTGAGAGGGAGAGAACGTGTCACGGTTTGGGCGTATTATGGGCTATTTTTAAGCCCAATACAGGTAGAGCTTCTGGGATGAGCTATTCCAGATATCGTGAGAAAGTGAGCTGGAGAGTCTAGATGGGTGACCTGATATTTAGGGACTTTAGAACATGAGGGATTCGTTTTCTATACTTAATTCATTTTTTTTTTTTTTTTTTTTGGTTGGTTTTTTCTTTTCCTTTTTTTTTTTTTTTTTTCTTTGGATGCTCTTAACTTCTAAGCTGAGAATATTGTATTAAAGTACTTGCCGAGCGCGGAGGCAGTCTTTATCATTTTTGAGACATCGTTTCAAAATTGTTGTATCTATTTTATTAAATGAGATGAAATGCTTTTATTAAGCTTCAACATAACCTTTTGTTCCCCTCGTGGTCTGCTCTGGTGTGTGTATAGTTTTAGCATGATCATATATGATGATGGTGATTGGTCTTCACTCCTAAGTCTCTTTAACCTTTTGGTTTCAATAATGGTTTGAAGTATTCCATCTTATAAGTTCGACAAAAATACAGTAGGGAGTTTAAATTTTCCATGTTAGAGTTTAAATTGGCCCTAGTACAGTTAATTTTTTGAAGAACATGATCCGGAATTTTTATTGCATTCCACATTTTCTATGTCTCATATTTTTTTTTTGGCACACACTATTGATGGTTATCTCCACTAGCGTAGTCTATGAGAGAGATACAGGAGGTTCTCGAACTGTCATTATAGATAGGCATTTCGGATAATTAGATCAAGCTTATAAAAAGGGCGATATAGGTCGGAATCTTAGTTCTAAGCGAGTAGCGTATTCTTATGTTTCTCAAAGCCTATGGATCAAGGTTCTGTTATACTTGGATTTATTGTTTTGGTGGATGACGGCCGAACTTTATTGCTGATTAATGTGGGTCAAGTTACTGAATAACGGGCAGCTCGTTTATCAGTTTTAACACTAGTCTTTTGTCTTTTTTTGTAAAGTGGAGCGCCTTTAAGAGATATCCTCTCGCCTCAGCGATCCAAATCCATCACCAAGTACCCCAACGAGATAACCACACCAATCCAACCTAGTAGATCTCTGTTACGCCATAAACCGGGCGCACGAGTCTCTTCTATCCTAACTTGTTTTTCTCCTTCATTTACTTACGTCTAAGCTTCTCAACTCTGTTTGTATTGCAGTCGTACTGGTGTAGGCTATAAGTTTAGAAAGTGGCTTCCATTTGTCGTTGGAGAGAAGGAGAATTGTAGTGCTAGTGGTAGAGTAATGCTTACTATTTTAGTATTTTAATTTCTATGAAATTAGGAAACATAATTGTACTGAATACATATAACGTAAGTAAACAATTTCTTGATTGTCTCGGCTAATCCTTCAAAGCTTTCTGGGGTTCACATCACTCTTTGTAAGGGTGATCATCCTTTATCTTCTATATTACGAGTACGATACTGTTTCTTGATTTATATATTCTGTTGCTTTAGGATATATAATATTCTGCTGATTGATTGTTCCTAGGGATCCTTCAGATATATAGATGAAAGCGGACTATATATCATCATGAAGTATAGTCAGCTTTATGTAAACCGGTTCAGACAGACGTTTCTCGCGCTAGAACGGCTACAGCGCATCATTCTGCTATAGTAACATTTAATTTAAATTATTATAAGTGAACCCAATGTATAATAGGTTTGTTACGATTATTTTATAAATATATTGATAATAATAATAGATATAGGACTAAGTAATTATATAGGGAAGAGTATCAAGATTATCAAAAAATTATATGAAGATTACAAGAATATTTATCGAAAACTAATGCAAGACGTACTCATCGTTCTACATGAAGAGTATCTGTTGTATGTCTCTGTGATTGTCACTGTTCCCTCCAATTATGAGATTGTTGCAAGCAGCTTGATTCTTCGAGACCGCTGAGACTAATTCATTGTTCTCTTAGGATCTTCATGAAATTATAAATCTGATACAGATCCTCCTACACGATATTTCTCTTTCTTCTCTCCGCAAACTGGACTTCCTAAACTCTGGTCTCCGAACTCTCTTCAATACAAGACAGAGGGTTGAAGTTTCTTAGACTGGAGGAACAAGTTGATTAGAGTCTCGTGCCGGTTTTCGTTAGAACGTATGTCTCTGTTGGATTTTGGCTTATCTCCGTAGCCTTGTGAATTGATGACGAGACGGTGAGTATTCTTTTAGGACGTTCCACACTTTACAAAGACAAACTATTGAAACTGGAACAAGGCTGTGGCTTATTAAACCTTGAACATTAATTCGCAGTTCGTAATTACCGAACTTTCTATGTTTCAGAGCACTTGACAATAATTGCTCCGAACTAATTAATCCACTCTACCTTCCATGGACTAAGAGGTTAGCCACCTCCCCTTGTTTTTAAGCTTGTTTCTGGTTTCATTATTTGCTTTCTTAAATTGCGGTAGAAATGTTTTTCTTCTCCCTAATTTATTTTTTTCGTGGACTTCATGGTGTTCATGGCATGGATTGGACTTGCGGATGTCTGTATGTGGTCTCATAAAAATCTTCCTACTCATTTATCCTCAATAGAATAACTATTTCTCGACATTCCCTGTTGATTTTATCGCTTTAAGAAGACTCTCATATTGAACAGACTTAGGAACAGGACACATCCATCATTATTTGGTCGCTCCGACCAAGGGATAAAGGGGTAGTGCTTGCCTTAATAAGACAATCTATCTTCCATTTAACGCATTCACATTTTTTTGAACGATTGTTCTCAATAAATTGGGGTTAAACTGCTTATTCAGGTTAGTATACTCTTTCTTTAATACATTTTTACTTGTAGAGTTAGAGATAAGATTAATAAGCTTTGTCCAGTGTCCCTAAAATCTGCTTACCACCTCTAACTTTTTGCACTTCACTTCATGTATCTGGTAGCCAGCCTTAGGGCCTTACTTGTATGGGCTTCCCAAAACTCACAAACCTGACGTCCCCTTCCGTCCTATCCTCTCAGCTCTTAACACCCCCACCTACAGTCTTTCGAAATTTCTTGTGCCATTGATTGACCCCATTACCCACAACTAACATACCCTTCATAGTTCTTTTGAATTTGTTGATTTCGTAGATTATATTTCATCTCTTTCACTCCCTCAAGTCTTTATGGTGAGTTTTGATATTCATTCTTTTTTTACTAACGTTACCTGTTGCCGAAAAACCGGGCCGATGAAGATCATTGTCGTAATAACTTGTGTGTGTTATCGCTAAAGCCAGAGGAATATTTATGAGGAGGGTCTATTAAGAGACAATTTACAAATTTTGTAATCTTGTGAGTGCATTTAGACCAGGCCTCAGATTGCCTAATTGTTCTGTTTTAATAACTATCCATTTAGGCTCAGCGGAGGAGTTGATGGTGATGGTGCTATGTGTTACCTCTGGGTCCCTCTTCGCCAACGCTTCCGTCTGTTCTGATCATGGAATCAAAGTGCTTGAGTCGAAAACATGCGCCCCAGGCTTCTTTTCAAACCCATTGTCGCGTTTAGCAGAAAGGATATGTTGGATTTACCTGCTTCTTAACTTTGGTTCTCAATACTAGGAGGAACTATGGGCGCGACTGTATTTTATAAATTTCCTTCATATGGGGACTTATATCTATATAAATATCTAGAAGTGTTTCCAATGAATGCTGGATTTGGTGAGTGGGATTGTTAGGGGGCCTGTCCGTTTTGGTAATGTATGTTTGTTCGTCTCTCGCACTAAATTCTTGTGTGGTATCTTTTTTCTACACAGATTGAGGTACCACGCTATAGGCTGCAATCGTGCCGGACTCATCCAAAAGTTAGGCACTCACTTCTTCGCTTTCTTCCCCGATAATAATTTAATTGTCCGGCTTTACAGGCAGAATAAACCGGGCCTAAGGTATGTTCCTTCTGGATTTCTTTTCATTCAGAACTCAATATTTAAGGAGCTTCGCTAATTTTAATCTCTTCCCTTCATACCTTGTTGATAAAATCATATTTAACTTCCTTTAGAACCATTTTAGACCACCTACTCCCACCTTTGATGTCCCTAAACAGAAAATTTACCTGAAGATTCCTTACACAGGTCGATTCACCGACACCCTTATTAGAACCCTCAGACCAATATTAACGAGACACTTCCCATTTGCCAACTTTATTTTTATCCTACTAATAACTTCAAAATTAGTAACTTTTTCAGGTCCAAAGATTTAATCCCTAAAGAGTTGCACTCCTCGATAATCTACTTGTATAAGTGTGCTGGCTGTAATGCCCGCTATGTAGGTCAAACAGGCCTACAACTTTGCATCAGGATTGCCAAACACAAGGGTTTTTCTTTCCGTACCAATCTTCCTCTATCCCCACCTGAATTTTCATAAATACATGGCCATAGTCACGAAAAAGATCACCCATCACTACCAACGACTTCTCGATTCTTGCCTCCATCACTGATACTCGCGACAGGAAAATCTTGGAGAGCCTCTACATCCATGAATTGGAGCCCGAACTCAACTCTGATTTATCTTCAATTAAATTATTTTATTTTTAAATTGTAATAATTTTCTGTATATGTCTTTAAAACTTTCATTTTATTATAATGTTATAAATATTGATTTTTAAGTATAGTAAGTTTCAAAAACCAACCAAATTTATGTTATAAATTTTTTAGGGGTAATAAATAGTTTGGATCATTATCTTGTATCTTTCCATACTTACAGTACATAAACTATGTATAAGGTAGTAAAACAAGAGGTTACAACCTATATAAATTTTTTTTGTAATTTTTTTGGTAGTTTTTTTTTTTTGGGTAATTTTGTAAATTTCTATAATTTTTTGGTAATCTTTGGTTAATTTTTATATAATTCTAGTTTCTATATATTTTATATAACTTAATATTATTGACATTGTTCATTTATATTTTATTATTACTTATAGCCGATCAATGGCTTAGCTTTAAAGCGCAAAACGTTCTGGAATAATACTATGGCACTTATCTTCGGTGTTTTGTCTTCCTTTTCATCTATATATAATATATATATATATATATATATATTATATATATTATATATATATATATATATATATATATATATTATATATATATATATTATAATAATATATATATATTTATATAATATATGATATATATATAACTAGTTCAGTAGTTTTTCTAAACTACAAATAAATTGGCAACTATTGGCTCTGAAAATTTTCAACCTCTTCAGCGCTCGTGCTGAACCTCCTGGGGGAAACATGGACCACAAGGACATGGAGGAGGAAAAGGAAGGACGTGTAGATATTAGTTTACGGTGTTTTAAGTAAAAAAAATTATAAATATGTTTTTTGTGTTGGGCGTTGACATAAGAGCCATGCTTTTATTATCTGCCACCTTAAAGTTTACTCATTGCCAAATAAATTTATAACAGTCTTCACCGGCCGTCGAAAGAGTCAAAACGCAGGCCCAAGGCTATATGCGCTAAAGAGACGAATAGTTGGTGGGCATACGGCCGCAATGTAAGCGAGTGTCTCGACCAAGCAAGTTTAAATTATAGGCGGCGCCGCAGCTACGTGATATTAATTATAAGTAAGTGATATATTAGGTATGCAGGTAGTAGGTATATTATATATTAGTATAGTATACGTTATATGGGGTTTTTTTATTTTTTTTATTATATTTAGGCGTAGTAAATATATAATTGAAGGTGAGCTAGGTCTATTAGTATATTTTTATAAGCGGAGGTGGTTATAAGGTTTCTCACTAGGGTATACTCGGTAGGTTGTGATATATAATAAGTAATTATATTGATATTTACTATATTATGGTATTATATATTCTAGTGTAGAGGTTTGTGCATACTATAGGTGAAACGTGTGTGCGTAGCGTCATATAGAGGCTCTGAAGGTTCTATGACCTTTAGTCTGATTCTCAATTAATAAGCTTATACCGGGTTTATTATGAAATTTTTTCTCTATTTTTAATCGTGGTTGTTTTACTGAGATGATGATGTGATTCTGATAAATATAGCCCTATAGGATAAGGCTTGACGGAATTTAATACTTTGACTTAAACATCTTGTTGAAGTAACCTATGTAATTCAGTTTAACTTCTCTATATCTAGGCAATCCGAAACAGGGCAGTTTTTATGAGGTAGTAGCAGAGATAGCTCGCTCTCGTTCTGTGGGGACATTTGCTTTACTGAGTGTCTAAATGAGTTGCTAGCAGATTTTGGACTCGCTTGAAGGAATGTGTGAGAAGGCAAAAGAAGTAGAGATGAGCATTCTGGCATTGACGCAGCATCGTCTCTATGGTTGTTCGTTTTGTAGTGTTGCTTGATCATCTGCGAGTGAGCCTGCTCTACCGTCTTTATATGGTGCATATTTTCACATGATGAAGTGTTTTTCTAACAATCGATTGTCCTGTGGACTAATATATCATTGGGTGTGGGTTTGGTATTTATATTATGGCTATAATACCTGAGGCTATATTATATTATATATAAGTAAGGGTATACTATTATATATTATAGAGTTATTAGGCTGAGTCTGTATTGGTGACAGGATTCAAGATGATGCATTATTATGGTAGTATACGTTTATATATATAGTATATCTACATGGTGATGTCTCGGGATATGCGGGTATATAGGCTGTAAATTTTGCGACCCCGGTGCACGTATTATATAAGCGTATTTAGCTAGGTAAAGAGGGTTGGTATAGAAATAAGGGTGAAAAATTCGCTCATTTAGAGGGTATTATATTAGTTAGAAGGCCTATAGAGTAGGAGGTACACGGTACTTCTTGTCCTTGTTTATCTATTTATGACGGGGATAGTTGGGGTGGTCTGATGCTGCTAGTTAAGAGGCCACAGATCGATATTAATCAAAAAATACAACAGCTTATTCTTGTGTGTTAATACAGAAGATATTGTGAGTCGATCACTGGATCAACATTTATTGTTTTATTTACCTCGATTGAAAGCTGTAAAGAGAGAGAAGAAGAGAGAGAATCTACTCTGAAATATTATCAAAGCTATACGTGAGATAAATTGTGATATTATCTATTATTTTGGAATTCTTCTGATAAGAGGTTGTTGTAGGTATATATTTGTTGAGAAGTGTAAAAATACCAAAATACTGCTTATCAAATAACCATAAACAATTGTCTATCTTTGTTTTATTCCGGGCCAGGGGTCGTGCTACTTGGGAGAGTAGTTATTTTAAGGCTCATGAGTTGTAGACTCTCAGTTTTTTTATGAGCCCTAGCGGTAGTAACTGGTGAGCTATAGTGATTTAGGGTTTCCTATTGTGATGAGTATATATATAGATTCTTTATAGTGGTGACTTCTAAGGCTTATTAATAGGTTGTGAGTATATTGGTACGGGTATATACGCTTTATATTCCTAGCTTCGTTATCTCATTAGTATTACTAATGGATGTGCAATATTTTATGCCTACCGGGATAGCTTATCATCGTAGTGTTCTATACGGTCGGACGTCATATTACACCTACTACTATTATACTGGTGTACAGAGTGATTAGCACCGTTCATTTTCTATTGGGCTCGAGCCGGACGGCGGAACACAGGTGGGCGTTTTGCTCATCCCTCAAGTAGGGATGGAGGTCGGAAGGAACGGGTAGCTACGTTGGACTCCCTATCACTTTTCGCTATATTATACCACATGTAGCGTGTTTCGCGCCGAGATCAGCCTTCGCTAGGGGATATATTAAGTCCTACCCGTAGTTTTGAACCCGAAGTCGCAGAGAGACCGTACTTTCTAGCTCGCATCGTAGCGGATATCCGCTTGTGGGTACATTATGTAAATACGACAAAAAACATAATGTCATAATTTAATCACGAGCAAGTCTATTTTATTTACGATGTAAGCATATTAAAAGCCGTCTCTAATATAGGCCTCTTCTAATCATATATTACTTTATTCACATTTATTTGCTTTCTTCTTGTTGTGTGAGTTTTGTATTTTTTTTACTTAATCTCTTCCTAAAATCTTTTCACCTTTAGAATTCAATAATCTCCGTCGTGATTCCTTCTTTCCCTGTAGCCTATTTGTAGTTTTTGAGATATAATTTTGTGTTTTTTATTTAGTTTCTGGTTTTCTTTAACATTTTGCCGGTCCTAAATAGATTGGATCGCTAGCAGTTCGCAGATGTATGTCCGTTGGTGTTCCGTGTAGCTTCGTAAGGTTGTATGTTTCTTTATAGAGATATGGATTGTAGCTGCTCTCAGAGGCTAAGACGGCATATATAATTCATTATCTATATGACTTTATATTTATAGCCTATTACTACTGTCAGGTAATAGCGTGAGATAATCTAAGTTTTTAGTTTTAGTATCACTATTGTACGTTATGGTATTCTTTATTTATAATATTATTAATTTTATAGGTATAACCGCTATTCCTCCGTACATGTTCACTAGTAGTTCATTTATATACTGATAATTTAGTACCTATGAAGAAGGATTAATTAATTGGGTAAAGTTAGGGGTATATTAGTAATTTATTATATTATTATAGGCGTAGTGAGCTATCACTACCTATTAATATTTATTTCTTAACATTAGTATGCCTTATCGAGCTTATCCAGGCCTCATTTTAATCAAACTTTTAATATTAACACTATATTACTATACTTATATACTACGTTTATTATCAGTAGTCTATCTAATGTATATTATCATCAAGTAGGGATATAGTACTGACCACATACCCTTCTATATATTATAATTCTCAACTAAACCGTTCACCTCGCAATGTCAACTCTGCAATTATGTGGAGTATATTTCTTCACTTACCACTATTAGTAACGTTACATCAATCTCTAAGGGTGCCTATGTTTTCACCTAATCTATTTATAATTACTATTAATCTCTATTATAAAATATAATATATATATTCATATATATACTTATAATATATTATCATATTGGGTGCTCTTCATATTACTTTTCTCATATATCTCATTATTCTCATTCATTCCTATTGCTATGCATATGCTATGGTTTTACTATTTACTTATCTTTTCACTACTTACTTACTATAGTATCCAATATTCACCATTATACTTAATTCTATTATTATATATACGCTGAAATATTCGAATGTAATTGTGAACACAACCATTCTTCATATTTATTTAATTATTCAAAGTTATGCAAAAAATTTATGTGTCTATCTATATACTGCCACCTGCCTTTATCTATCTAGCTACTGTAGTTAATGCATACGGGGGCAATGTGTGGTATACGGTGCTAAAAGCTGTATTCATCCCCCAAGTGTTCCCCACGATTCCAAGCACGCAGGGAAAAATGTGTTACGGTACTTATATTTTTGGAGAGGGAGAGAGAGTACCTTTTAAATTATTATTTTATCAAAGATAAACGCATCGGCATTGATATTGAGTGGTGCTGCTCATTTTTTGGTGACGGCTCGTCACGTAATTTCAATAAGTCACGGCGAGGTGTGCATTTTGAAATATAGGAGGATATGTGGTGCTGTGTTATGCGCAGGGTTGGTGATTTTTTACTTTTTATTTATTTTGTAGAAAATACAATTATGTGCTCTTTTTTTTGGATTTTCTTTTATTCTAGCATTCTGTCCGACGATCACGTTCCAGATTATTATTAATTGTAAACAATTCTGTCTATCTTAAACTCATTTTAAGTATTCGTATGATTCGTATTTACATTTTTTTGAAGTAAATGTATTATACCAACTCTATTGTACAATAAAATCTTAAATATAGGACCTATACAAGTCTATAATGTAAACAATTAGTAATACAGCCAATCACTAATTAGAGTATGGTTACTGATGACTATAACGGGTAATACAATGCCAATATAAATTTTGAAATTTGTAATACATTTGCAAAAAATATAAATTCAATAAACTCTAAATTTCATAATATATATATATATATAAAATATTATAATATATACGATTTAATTTTTTAGAAGTAAATCGCTTTTACAAATTCTTAATGGTAAATAAGTTGGGTTGGTTATATACTTAATAGTAAACATACTTCGATATTTTAATTTGATAATATTGTAATAAATGTTCCATCAAGAAATTAAAAGTAAACCTGTTGTTTGATAAAAGCATATAGATTCACTTTTGTTAGACTACATAGTGTATTACATATATGAAATTTGGAACC
This sequence comes from Trachelipus rathkii, assembly GCA_015478945.1. NCBI lineage: Eukaryota > Metazoa > Arthropoda > Malacostraca > Isopoda > Trachelipodidae > Trachelipus > Trachelipus rathkii. Next base: position 33,208 of record JABUQX010037620.1, on the reverse strand, counting down.
AGCAGGTAGTTCTTGCTATATAATTATTTTATTATTTTTAATTTTTTTTTACTTCTATTTGAAGTTATAATCAATTAAAATATTATCTTATATACTATTAATATATTATTTCATTATATCATACTATATATATGGGTGAGCATTCAATTATTTATGTATGGTATTGTATATAGTCTTTAGGATTAAATTTATGAATGGGATCGTATTTATAATCTCAACATATAATAAATACTTTTAGTAATATAACTCTACATTATACTTGAGTATATAGGTGATTTAACATAATAATATGCCTTTAGATCCATAATTACACTAGAGTGAGGATATATGTCTAAATAGGCTAACACTAGTAATACTATTATTATTGTTTAGGTATTATTGTGATAACATGTTATTATCTTTGTGACATAGAACTGAAAGGAAAGAGAACTAATATAAGACAATACTATCAATGTATTATGTGTGAAGTAATGCAGGTGTGTGCAGACGTTTTACGAATATACAAATAATGATCCGTCATAGTATAATATCTTATAAAACATTAATAATCCCACCTGTGATTAATCATAATAAGGAATGAATTTTGAGTCATTGATGCGTGGTTTATAGTGCTACGGGAATATTAAAAAAAAATATATATAAAAAAAAAGAAATATATATATATAAAAAAAAATTAATATCTCAAAACTACAATAGCTACAGCGAAAGGAATAGAGTGTGTGTTGAATCCCTGGGTAGTATATTCATGTATATTATAATATATTCATGTAAATAAATATTATAAAATAAATAAAGTGTAGTGTTATATAGATTATGATAATGTGTGAAGTAAGGAGGGCCTATTTCTAAAGAGACCTTGTTAGCTAGTGTTCTCGTTATAAATGAGAATATTTTTTAACGTTAAATATAAGAGGAGTACTTTATATCTTTAAATTTTGGGTGCTTTTCGTCTAGTCCATTCATCGCTAAAAGATAGTATCTACCTCAGCCGGGCGTGAGTGGAGGGGTGCAGAACCTGTGTGTGTGGGCAAGCGGAACATGGGGCGTGTTCGGCCGGCGGTATAGGTCAGCAGGGAGGATACGGTGGGTGTAATCCGTGCATGTTCTACTGTTTTGCTTTCCGGTGAAGCCTGCTAGAACTGGTTTGTAGGGTACTTAATAATTGCTAATTCGCCTACCGGTTGATGGGTATCTCTCAGTAGATACCTGGTCTTGGCATATTTTAGGTTTGTGGCGCGGAGGTGTTTCTTTTTTATCCGCCCCTGCCCTAGCGGGGTAGTGGAAAACGGGTCCTCAAGCTCTGTGTTTTCCTCCGTCGCATCGAGACCGCGTGAGTGTGCTCGTATAAAGCATTTATTCGTACTGTGAAATGTAGTGACGGCAGATTCCTAAAATTCATGTCGAGTATTCGCTGTGAGTGAGTGTGTATTTCTTGAGAGTATATTTTTTTTTTTTTATTTTTTCTGTTATTTTTTGGTTTGTTTTTTAGCATTTTCAAAGTAACTAAGAATTGGAGGCAGCTATTCCACCAATTGTACTTCGTTTTTACTGTAACGCATTAATAGTTTTTAGAGATATACCTAGAGGGAATCTACTATAAACGCGTTCTGGCCTAACTAATCATAGGATTATGCGGTGAGGTAGGTCACTGCTGTTGGGTTTAGTTAAATATACTTGATAATAAAGTCTATTATTGGTGTCATTTTTATATATATATATAATTATATATATAGTTGATACTTATATCAGTGAGGGAAATATATTGAGAGTTGAGGTTACCTGAGATGTGGTCGATCAGTGAGTGAGTAGGTCTCTTCGTTCTGTGAGAGTACAGTTATATTATATTATGGAGTGTGCGCAACATAATCTTAGCTTATTGCATATGCTGTAGTCGTTAATATATAATACTGAGCTACTACCTCATAGGACACAGACATACACTATGCGTAGGAGTGAGCGAGCTGAGTCCATAGAGAGATTTGGGGTGCGTATATATACAGGGCTGTATGGCATTATGCTGGGAATATATTGTGATTGTTAATAATATGAGAATCGATATTATATATTATATCAAAAACTCGTTAGAGAAAAAAGGATGTCAGTTGATTTATATCAAATCGATGTTGTTTCATGATAATGCGCATATTCTGTTAAGACTGCGCACACACTCACGCACGCGTGAGTATAGCCTAGTTTTAGAGTCTGCAGACACCCAAAATATTCTGGGGGACCATCTAGCTATCCATATTTTCTATGAGAGTCTTCATAATTGGAGTTGGTATTTATAAGAGAGATGTATCTCATAGGATATATGATGTTTCAATATAATATATTTTTATCTATATCCTATATATATATATCATATATATATATATACTTACTATTAGCCAGTATGGAATGTGGTATAGGTAAAGCCTTAATAGCGGGTTTAAAAGGTACCGAGGCAAGCAACGAGTAAGCAGGGCTTCCGTATAATTTGGGACTGGGTATAATATTATTGTATATAGAACTATTATATAAATATATAGAAAGGAGTAAGCGGCACGATATATATAATAATATATATATATATATATTCCTAAGAGTAGAAAATCTCCATTTTTACCATATATATAAATCAGTGGTGATTTTTTGATGGGGGCAAGGGAGGCAGTGCCTCCTTTATAATTTACGAGAGAGACGGTAGTAGACGTGAGAGGGAGCGCAAATGTGTCTTAGTGCTCATCTTCACTATATTGGAGGTAAGGTCAATAACATTTACCCGTATCATCAATATTTAATTTTGCTTTGCAGTCTGCCCATGAGTAAATATTGTTCATAATTCGCTTCTGCAGTAAACATGAAAGTTAAAGATATAATTGTACTGACGTTTTGTAACATCACTAAATGCAAAATCCTAATTACACAAGAACAAAATAAATGAAGGCAGATTAAAATCTGCCTCCTTTTGGGCGGAGATTCAAGTGAAACGCTGTATAATATTTGAAAGTAGCGTTATGACGATAGAGAGAAAACTGCCTAGTAGAAGGCAAGCGATGGAGTCGAAAGTAAATTTCCATAGATAAAAGGCTAGAACAATGTTTATATATAGAGTATATATATATATATAGTATATATATATATGTACTTATTATATAATAATATATAATAATATATTATATATAATATAATATTATATATATTATATATATATAATATATATTAAATA